>ML359327.1:0-31146 GCA_005239505.1 Nicotiana paniculata
TATATATGTATGAAATCAACATGCCTTAAAAGCCAACTTCAGTAAAATCCTTTGAAAAATGTGGTTTCCAACAATTACAGAAATAAAAATACCTGAAGAATTTAGTGTAAAATTAAATAAGTCATAAGTAGCCCCTCGGGCCAAAACATGAATCATAAATCGCCCCTTGGGAAGAACATCACTCAGCATACCTCACAGTCACTCAGTATCAGCCCTCGGGCAACCTCATTGTCACTCATGCCTCCCAATCACTCGTCACTCGGCACTCGACACTCGCACTCAGTAGGTACCTGCGCTCACTGGGGGTGTGTACAGACTCCGAAGGGGCTCCTTCAACCCAAGCTCTAAATATCAAGCCACCTCGTGGCATATCATATCCTCACAATCAGGCCCTCGGCCTCACTCAATCAGAAACTCTCAAAAGCCCCTCGAGCGTTAATGCGCAGCCTAAAGTATATATATTTTTATGTATATCGCCCCATATTTTACTTTTGTTTCGTGAATTTTAGATGTTAAATGTGATGATTTATACTAATTTGAAGTGTTTTTATGTTTAGGAATGATCCGAGAGCAATTGGGGTGAAACGTGCAAAATGAGAGCCAAAACGAACAAAACCAGGCAATTGAGCATTTGGGCGCCACAGGGAGCGCCTTGAGCCACCTGTGGCACTGGAGGCAGTGAGGTTTTAGGAGGCAGCGCCCTAGTGGGCGCCTGGCACTGTCTAGGGCGCCGATGATAGGATTTTTCCTATTTATCCCGGGACATGGTTTATTCAGCCCTAGATCTAACCAATACGTATAAAAGCAAGACTAAACATACTTTTGGGGGGGTTGATGCGACTTTGGAGGAAAGACACACACGTGATCATTAGGAAGCGGAGAATTCTCAGTTTTCTTCATCTTATTCTAGTAGTTTCAATTTATGCAACACTTATGCAATTGTTTGATTATATCTTGAGTGGCTAAACACCCATTGTTCTGGGGTTGTGATTTAGCCATGAATATTGTTGTTTGACATTAGCTTGACCTTGATTATAATTCACCAATATATGGGTTTTTCTTCAATTCTGTGTTTAATTGCTTAAAATTCTGGTCAGCAGTTAGGTTCTCTTTACTATTTATGTTATGCTTGGGAAAACCGTGTATAGATTAGAGAAGAATTAGAGAGAGCGCGATCTTAACCCTTCAGGAGAGTGGATTTGTGGTTAGAATAGGAATATACCTAGTCACCGTGCTTAATTAAATATTGTAATCTTAATGCATTCTAATGGATTAATTTCATAGGAATATAGGCGTTAATCTATTGAGAATAGGCGAGTAGTACTTCGGGAGAAGGCTATGAGAGCAATTATCGATTAATTAGAAACCATGAATGAATTATATGAAAGGGAGAGTTAATTAGAACACAATACGAATGGTGAATCGATCACAACCCTGGAATATTCGTCTTTATTGAATACACAACAATCAACTCGTTACTTGGTAATGTAGTTATTATTTACAATTTTGGTTTAATATAATCATACTCTTGGACTTTGATTTTGATTGGATTGAATAACAATTTTAGTGATTTAGTGTTAATACAAATCTCTGTGGGTTCGACACTCAACTTATTATTATATTACTTGTCGACCACGTATACTTGCGTGTGCGTTTGGGAGCAACATGCGTATCAGTAAAACAGGGAACTCAACCCAAAAACATCATTTTATATCTCAAAATAGTATAAATAAGGATGTGTTTCAAAATCAGTTAAACATAACATGACTGAGTGTAAATCATAAGTCAACGCAGTGAGAAAAATAGTAGTAAAAAGCCCCCAAAGGGTCTAAACAAGTCGGCACGAGGCCCCAAACATGGCTTATAGCCCAAATACAGAAATAGTTTTAGTACACAGTTTAACATATGACTTAGAATAAAAATACGCAACTCAATATTTGCCGCGGAGAGGACCAAGTCCAATCCAAAAATCAGTGCACGCCACATACTCGTCATCTGACATGTGCGCCATTCTAAAAATAGTGAGAAATACGAAGTCCTGGGTTTCATACCCTCAGGACAAGATTTATAGCCATGACTTACCTCCACCCGGGCCAAAACACTAATCCACAATGTTCTTGCCTCTCGAATCGGCTCCCGATTGCTCCGAATCTAACCAAAACCAGATTAACATCATTAATATACACAAAAGGAACAAAACCCAATCGAATACTATCAATTTAGACACAATTCTCGAAATTTGGCCAAACCCGAGCCCCGAGCCCACGTCTCGAAATTTTGTAAAATTTACATCACAAGAATCCTCATCCTCCCACGATTATATACATACCAAGAACACCAAAATCGGACCACAATTTCCCACTCAAATCGTCAAAAGAAATTTTCAATTCTCATGCACCTAACCTCCCCAATTTTGGGTTTAAATTAAACAAATTTCCGGTTTAATTAATTAGAAAACGACATAGAATCGAGTTATGAAGTCGAAAATCTTACCTCCATGTGATTCCCTTCGATTTCCTCTTCAGTGCGATCGCATTTCAAGGGATGCGTTCGCGATGCACAGTCCAACCCACTCTATGCGTTCACACACCCACACACGCATTCGCATAGCTCAAACATCCATCCCTCTCACACGCCTCAGAACCACTATGCGATCGCACAAGGAGCCACGCGACTGCACTGCTCAAGACTGCCCAACCTATTCGATCGCAAACCTTATTACGTGATCGCATAGAACAAATTGCTTGCCTCAATCTTTACCTTACGCGATCGGAGATGAACTCACGCGATCGTAATGAAGAAACCACTGCTGCTCAAACACCAGAAAAACAGCAGACTCCTTAATACCAAAAATGCTCGTTTGAGCATCCGAAATACACCTGAGCCCCCCGGACCTCAACCAAACCTACCAACATATCCCATAACTTCATCCAAACTTATTCGAGCCCTCGAAACACCAACAAAAAAATGAAAAAAAAAAACCAAAATCACATCAAATTCAAGCCTATGAACTTTGAAACTTCTAAATTTCGCCAATGATGCCGAAACCAACCAAAACACATCCGATTGACCTAAAAATTTGCACACATATCCAAAATGACAATACGAACCTGCTCCAACTTTTGGAATTCCATTCCAACCCCGATAGCCTATTTTCCCCTATCGACCGGAAATCGCCAAAAACTAACTTTCGCCAATTCAATCCTAATTCTACACCGGAAATCAAAAATTCATTCCAAACACACTCCTAAGCCCCGAATCACCTAAAGAAACTATCCGAGCCCTAAAATCTACATTCCGAGGTCGTTTACCAATAAGTCAACTCCCAGTTGACTTTTCCAACTATTAAGCCAATTTAAGAGACTAAATGTCTCAGTTCTCACCACGACTACTCCGACCCAAACCAACCGACCCAACATAACATAAATAGGTTAAGCAACATATGATAAAGCAGAAACGGGGGAAACGGGGCTAATCTCACGGAACGACCGGCCGGGTCTTTACATCCTCCCCCTCTTAAACAAACGTTTGTCCTCGAACGGGTCTAAAAACATACCTCGAGTCTCGAATAAGTGAGGATATCTGCTCCGCATCTCCCGCTCGGTCTCCCAGGTGGCAGCCTCTACCGACTGTCCTCTCCACTGAACCTTCACTGAAGCTATATCCTTAGACCTCAGCTTTCTGACCTGACGACCTAAAATAGCCACTAGCTCTACCTCAGATGACATATCACCCTCGAGATGAACCGTGCTGAAGTACAAAACATGAGACGGGTCACCAACATACTTCCGGAGCATCGAAACATGGAACACCACATTAATACTCGATAAGTTGGGAGGCATGGCAAGCCTATAAGCCACCTCCCCAATCCTCTGAAGTACGTCAAATGGCCGAATGAACTTAGGACTCAGCTTTCCCCTCTTCCCGAACCTCATAACACCCTTCATGGGTGACACCTTCAGCAGCACCTTCTCCCCAACCATGAAAGACACATCTCGGACCTTCCGGTCAGCATAACACTACTTCTAGACTACGCCGCGCGAAGCTGCTCCTGGATCAACTTCACCTTACCCAACTCATCCTGAACCAAGTTTGTCCCCAATAGCCTAGCCTCGCCCGGCTCAAACCAACCAACCAAAGATCTGCACCTCCTACCATATAAATCCTCATACATAGCCATCTGGATACTCGACTGATAACTATTATTATATGCAAACTCCGCGAGTGGAAGAAACTGGTCCAATGAACACCCAAAATTAGTGACACAGGCACGCAACATATCCTTCAAAATCTGAATAGTACGCTCCGACTGCCCATCGATCTGAGGATGAAACGTTGTGCTCAACTCGACCTAACTACCTAACTCCCTCTGCACGTCCCTCCAAAACTGGGATGTGAACTGAGTACCTCTGTCAGAAATGATAGAAACTAGAACCCCATGCAATCGGACAATCTCCCTGATATAAATCTCAACTAACCGCTCCGAAGAATAAGTAGTACCAACAGGAAGGAAGTGTGCAGACTTGGTTAGCTGATCCACAATAACCCATATCACATCAAACCTCCTCGAAGTCCATGGGATTCCAACTACAAGGTCCATGTTGATTCTCTCCCACTTCTACTCTGGAATATCTAATCTCTGAAGTAATCCACCTGGTCTCTAGTGCTCATACTTGACATGCTGATAGTTGAGACACCGAGACACGAACTCAACAATATCCCTCTTCATCCACCTCCACCAATAATGTTGTCTCAGATCCTGATACATCTTTGTGGCACCCGGATGGATGGAATACCACGAACTATGGGCCTCAACTAGAATCAAATCTCGAAGTCCATCCACATTGGGCACGCAAATCTGGCCCTGCATTCTCATGACCCCATCATCACCGATAACCACATCCCTGGTATCACCGCGATGGACCCTGTCGTGAAGAACGAGCAAGTGTGGATCATCATACTGGCGTGCTCTAATCTGATCATAAAGAGAAGACCTGGAAACTACACAAGCCAATACCCGCGGGGGCTCTGATAGATCCAATCTCACCAACTGACCCGCTAAAGCCTGAACATAAAGTGCTAATGGTCGCTCTGCTACTAGAAGGTAGGCTAGACTCCCCAAACTCTCCGCTCTGCGACTCATGGCATCAGCCACTACATTGGCCTTCCCCGGATGATATAAAATAGTGAGGTCATAATCCTTGAGAAGCTCCAACCACCTCCTCTAACGCAAATTCAGATCCTTCTGCTTAAGCAGATGCTGCAAACTACGGTGATCAGTGAATATCTCACAATGCACTCCATACAAATAATGACGCCAAATCTTCAAGGCATGGACAATAGCTGCTAGCTCAAGATCGTGCACTGGATAATTCTTCTCGTGCACCTTCAACTGTCTGGACGCGTAGGCAATCACCCTACCATCCTTCATCAAAACCGCTCCAAGGCCAACTCTCGAGGCGTCACAGTAAGTTGTATAAGAACCTGAACCCGTAGGCAAAATCAATACTGGAGTTGTAGTCAAAGCTGACTTGAGCTTCTGAAAGCTCTCCTCACACTCCTCAGTCAACCTGAACTGAGCACCCTTCTGGGTCAGTATGGTCATAGGTTCTTCAATAGATGAAAATACCTCTACAAAACGACGATAGTACCCTGCCAAACCAAGGAAACTACGAATCTCGGTGGCTGATGATGGTCTAGGCCAGCTCTGCACCGCCTCTATCTTCTTCGGATCAACCTGAATACCCTCACTGGACACCACGTGCCCTAAGAACGCTACTGAATCAAGCCAGAATTCACACTTCAAAAATTTTGCATACAATCTATTCTCCCTCAAGGTCTGAAGCACAACTCCTAAATGCTGCTTATGATACCCCCGAGATTGGGAATACACCAAGATATCGTCAATAAACACGATGACGAAAGAATCCAGATAAGGCCGGAATACACTGTGCATCAAGTGCATAAAGGTTGCTGGGGAATTGGTCAGACCGAATGACATAATCAGAAACTCATAATGACCATATCTAGTCCTGAAAGCAGTATTCGGAATGTCTGGCCCCCGAATCTTCAACTGATGATAGCCGGAACACAAGTTAATCTTGGAAAATACCCTGGCACCCTGCAACTGATCCAAAAAGTCATCTATACGAGGCAAGGGATACCGGTTCTTCACCGTAGCCCTGTTTAGCTGCCAATAATCAATACACATACGCATAGAACCATCCTTCTTCTTTACAAACAACACCGGTGCACCTCAAGGTGACACACTAGGCCGAATGAACCCCTTATCTAGGAGTTCCTGAAGCTGCTCCTTTAATTCCTTTAGCTCCTCTAGTGCCATACGATAAGGTGGAATAGAAATAGGCTGGGTGCCTGGCACCAGGTCAATACCAAAATCAATGTCCCTATCAGGTGGAATGCCTGGAAGGTATGTAGGAAACACGTCTGGAAAGTCACGGACCACAGGAACCGAATCAATAGCGGGAGTCTCACAACTGACATCCCTAACAAAAGATAGATAAGATAAACACCCCTTCTCAACCATGCGTTGGGCCTTCAAGTAAGAAATCACCATGCTAGGCACATACTCAGAAGAACCTCTCCACTCAACCCTCGGACATCCTGGCATAGCTAAGGTCACGGTCTTAGCGTGACAATCAAGAACAGCATGACACGGAGATAACCAATCCATGCCCAATACCACATCAAAATCGACCATGTTGAGTAACAGTAGGTCTACTCGAGTCTCCAGACCCCCAATAGATGTCACACACGACCGATACACATGGTCCACAACAATAATATCGCCCACCGGATTCGACACATGAACAGACGTAACTAAAGACTCACAGGGCATATCCAGAAAATGGGCAAAATATGATGAAACATAGGAATATGTAGAACCAGGGTCAAATAAAGGCAAAGCATCTCGGTGATAGACTGAGACAATACCTGCGATCACTGTATCGGAGGCCATAGCATCTGGCCTGGCTGGAAACGTATACATACGGGCCTGACCTCCACCTGCTCGACCTCCCCCTCTAGGGCGGCCTCTAGCTGACTGACTACCACCCTTAGTTGTCTGGGCGGGTGGTGAAGTAACTGGAGTTGAAGTCGAGGTTTGGCCCCTCTGCTGAGAAGAACCACCAAAAAGACGGGGACACTGCCTCCACATGTGCCCAAACTATCCACACTCAAAATAACTCCCTGGAGCTGGAGGCGGGGACTGACAGAAAGCCCTGGCACCAGAATGGCCACTAGAAGAATCATGCACAGAGGAACTCTGAACTGGTGGTGCTCGAGCTGCACTCTGGGCTGGGAGGGAACCAAATGAAGAACGGCCTGGCTGAGAACTGCGGGGACCATGCCCCGAAGATGCATCACTATAGGTTGGGCGGACTGACTGAGGAGGCTTGAATGAACGGACTCTACCATGCTGAAAGTGCCCCTGGAAGGAGCACCACTAGAACCACCCGATCCACGAGGCCTCTTGGCCTCCCTCTCCTCCCGCTCCTGGCGGCGAGCCGATTCAATATCTCGAGCAATATCAACGACCTTCTCGAATATAGCATCTGATACCCTCTCCCGAGTCATGAAAAGGCGGAGCTAATAAGTGAGGCCATCCACGAACCTCCTAGCCCTCTCCCTATCAGCAGGGACCAACTCGGTGGCATGACGATCCAACTCCGAAAATCGCATCTCATATTGTGTCACTGATAGCTCCCCCTGACGCAGCTGCTCAAAATGCCTGCTCCTCCCTATGAGACTGGGGTACATACTTCTCCAAGAAGATAGTGGAGAACTGCTGCCATGTGAGGGGTGCTGAACCAATAGGCCTATGCCTCTAAAAAGACTCCCACCAAGTGAAAGCAGCACCGAAAAACTGAAAAGTACCAAACAAGACCTCATTGGTCTCCAAAATCCCAGCAGTACGCAACATCCTCTGACAATTATCCAGAAAACCATGGGCATCCTCGCCCTCAGCACCACTGAATGTCGGAGGATGAAGTCTACTAAACCTCTCCAGTCTACGCTGCTCATCCTCTGGCATAGTCGGAACCACGGAGTCCCAAACTGGAGCAACCGGTTGGGCTAGAACCGCCCCCGGTGTCTGATGGACCTGAGTAACCTGCTCATGTGTTCGGGAAACTAGAGTCTGACTGCCTCCCCCGACCTGAGAAGTAGCGGCAACTGCCTGAGCAAGGGTGGTACACACAGTCAAGATCTGAGCCAAGGTCTCCTGAAGACCCGAAATAAAAATAGGCATTGCCGGTGCCTGAGCCTGTCCCGCTAGAGTATCTGCGGCAGGAATCTGGTCCTGAACAGTAGGCGGATCAACTGGTATTACCCTGGCTGCTGCACGGGCTGGCTCCCTACCTCTACCACGGCCTCGACCTCTCGCTAGTCTAGCTGGTGGTTGATTACCCTGATTAGTAGCGCGAGTCATCACCATCTTTGAGAGAATGAAACAACAGAAGTTTAGATTTCCAGAATCAACAAAATGACACAACAGAATTCAAAAAAAATGATATTGTTCATAAGGGTTCCGCAGCCTCTCTAAGATAAGTACAGACGTCCCCGTACCTATCTGCAAGACTCAACTAAACCTACTCATGACCGTTGACTCCTATGTAACCTAGGATTTGATACCAACTTGTCACGACCCCAAATCCTAAACCGGCCGTGATGGCGCCTATCGTGGAACTAGGCTAGCCAACAATCACATATTTAAAGTTTCTTTCCAAAAATCCCAACTCTTTTTCAAAATTTCATAAATGTTTATAAAATTACTGAATCCATTAAGAAAAACAAACAATTAAACAGTCTAAACCATCCCCAAGACCCGGAGTCAACATGTCATGAGCATCTAAGGATAATGCCAAAAATTCTACTATTATAATACAAACCCTCGGAACGAAGAACTAGGTACAAAATAAGAAAGGGAAAACAGAGATGTTGCAGACATTGAACAGCTACCTCTATATCCCGACTCCGGCTCCCCACAGAAATGGATGACTAACGCTCGGTATCAGCACCTGTATCTGCACACAAGGGTGCAGGGAGTAATGTGAGTACGCCAACTCAGTAGTAATGAAAATAAATCAAGTCAAAGCAGTAAGAAACACATAAAATCAAATCATCAGTTCACAATATGCACAACCTTTCTTTCTAACAGTGTATACATATATATATATATGAAATCAACATGCCTTCAAAGCCAACTTCAGTAAAATCCTTTGAAAAATATGGTTTCCAACAATGTCAGAAATAAAAATACCTGATGAATTTAGTGTAAAATGAAATAAGTCATAAGTAGCCCCTCGAGCCAAAACATGAATCATAAATCACCCCTTGGGAAGAACATCACTCAGCATACCTCACAGTCACTCAGTATCATCCCTCGGGCAATCTCACTGTCACTCATGCCTCCCAATCACTTGTCACTCGGCACTCGGCACTCACACTCAGTAGGTACCTACGCTCACTAGGGGTGTGTACAGACTTCACTCAGTCATAAACTCTCAAAAGCCCCTCGGGCGTATCAGTAAAACAGGGTACTCGATCCAAAAACATCATTTTATATCTAAAAATAGTGTAAATAAGGCTGTGTTTTGAAATCAGTTAAACATAACATGACTGAGTGTAAATCATAAGTCAACGCAACGAGGAAAATAACATTAAAAAGCCCTTAAGGGGTCTAAACAAGTCGTCACGAGGCCCCAAACATGGCTTATAGTCCAAATATAGCAATAGTTTTAGTACATAATTTAACATATGATTTAGAGTAAAAATACGTAACTCAATAGTTGCCGCGGAGAGGACCAAGTACAATCCAAAAATCAGTGCACGCCACCTACTCGTCATCCGACATGTGCGACATTCTAAAAACAGTGAGAAATACAAAGTTCGGGGTTTCATACCCTCAGGACAAGATTTATAGCCATAACTTACCTCCATATGGGCCAAAACACTAATCCACGATGTTCTCGCCCCTCAAATCGGCTCCCGATTGCTCCGAATCAAACCGAAACCATATTAACATCATCAATATACGCTAAAGGAACAAAACCCAATCGAAGACTATCAATTTAGACACAATTCTCGAAATTTGGTCAAACCCGAGCCCCGAGCCCACGTCTCAGAATCTTCATCCTCCCACGATTCTATACATGCCAAGAACACCAAAATGGGACCACAATTGGCCACTCAAATCGTCAAAAGAAATTTCCAATTTTCATGCACCTAACCTCCCCATGTTTGGGTTTAAATTCAACAAATTTCGTTTATTTACTTAGAAAACAACATAGAATCGAGCTATGAAGTCGAAAATCTTACCTCCAAGTGATTCCCTTTGATTTCCTCTTCAAACCCTCTCAAAGAGCTCCAAACCTGTTCAACAATGGAGGGAAAATAGACTCAATTCGCAAAAATGGCCTTTTAAAACATTGTGCCCAGCACTAAATCCTTCTTCAGTGCGATCGCATTTCCAGGGATGCGTTCGCGATGCATAGTCTAACCCACTCTATGCGTTTGCACACCCACACACGTATTCGCATAGCTCAAACATCCATCCCTCTCACGCGCCTCAGAACCACTATGCGATCGCACAAGGAGCCACGCGGCTGCTCAAGACTGCCCAACCTATGCGATTGCAAACCTTATTACGCGATCGCATAGAAAAAATTGCTTGCCTCATTCTTTACTCTACGCGATCGCGGATGAACTCACGCGATCGTAATGAAGAAACCACTGCTGCTCAAACACCAGAAAAACAGCAGACTCCTTAAGACCAAAAATGCTCGTTTGAGCATCTGAAATACACCTGAGGCCTCCGCGACCTCAAGCAAACCTACCAACATATCCCATAACTTTATTCAAACTTATTCGAGCCCTCGAAACACCAAAAGAAATGCAAAAACACCAAAATCACATCAAATTCAAGCCTATGAACTTTGAAACTTCTAAATTTCTCCAATGATGCCGAAACCAACCAAAACACATCCGATTGACCTGAAAATTTTCACATAGATCCAAACAGTAATTACGAACCTGCTCCAACTTTCGTAATTCTATTCCGATCCCGATAGCCTATTTTTCCATGCCGACCAAAAATCGCCAAAAACTAACTTTCGCCAATTCAAGCACAATTCTACATCGGACATCAAAACTTCATTCCGAACATACTCCTAAGTCTCGAATCACCTAAAGAAGCTATCCGAGCCCTAAAATATATATTCCGAGGTCATTTACCAATAAGTCAACTCCTAGTTGACTTTTCCAACTATTAAGCCATTTAAGAGAATAAGTGTCTCAGTTCTCACCACAACTACTCCGACCCGAACCAACCAACCCAACACAACATAAATAGGCTAAAAAACATATGATGAATCAGAAATGGGGGAAATAGGGATAATCTCACGGAACGACCGGCCAGGCCGTTACACGATCGCAAGAAATGGAATGTGATCGCGTAGGGTAGACAGCCTTGGCCACTGCGTTCGCGTGGGCCTTGTTGCGTTCGCGTAGAAGAAATAAAGAGGCTGGGACTTCAGGTGTTCCTCTATGCGGTCGCGTGAAGGCAACCGCGATCGCGTAGGTTTGATGAGCTGAGCATCGCGTTCGCGAACGTATCATTTGCGTTCGCGTAGAGTATTCTGAGGGCGCGTGTCAGGTTGTGATTCGCGATCGCGACTGGGTGTTCGCGATCGCAGTGAAGAAAAGTGATGGGCAGAATCTTAAAAACCCTGTTGATTCCCAATTTTTCCTAAAAACTATTTCAAAATGCATATATGTCTTCAAAATCATGCATTAGCATCAATTGGTATTCTTCCACAATTTTCTACATATTTTTATTAATTTGCCCAGTATTTTATTCCAATAAATAATTACAAAATTACATCACAAATGATTTCAAAATATTTCTAGATTTAATATTACTATTTATAGTCTTATTAAGTCCAAATTATTCTATAAATAGCCAAATTGACACATTTTTGCTATAATTGCAATAACTTTGCAATCATAACCCATGCATATAATTTTGTACGATTTTTACCAAAAATTAGCCTTTTGTATTTTGAAATACCAAATAATCATTTTTGAAATATTTATATGCATGAAATTCATTTTTTCTATAATTAGTAATTATTTTACAAATTTTTGTTATCAATTTATTTGGGGTATTTAACAAATAACCTATTATTATTTCAATTGTAGCCTATATAACCAGCCCAAAACACCTTATTAACTAGCCCAATACAACCAGGCCCAAACCCCTACCTAACCCGGCCCAATTCCGCTTGAATCCTGGTCGTTGATCATTTTTTATCAACGACCTAGATTGAACCTTTCCTTAATTAACCTAAACGACCCCCCCCCCCTCCAAAACCCTCTCATTTTCACTCAACTCACCCGCCGTCACCCCTCCCTTCTTCTCTCAACTCTCTCGACTGAACCTAGTTCTAAAACGCCGTCACCGGCGTAAACCTTCATCTTATGACGCTCATATGGATCCTCCGACCAGTCCTGACCTCCTATTTTCTATGGTCCATCCGTTTCTTAGATCCTTGAGAGGATCTCAAGGAACCCAAGCTGTTCTGGTTTGCACCTTTTTATTTCTAGCCTATCTCAGGCAATTGGCTGACTTTGAGTAAGAAATTTCTCTTTATTTTGTTACGAATCTATGGTTTCTAAACCTATGTACTCATCTCTGTTAATTTTCTGAAAAACCATAGTCCATTACCTTCGATCTTTCTCAGATCTGTATAGATCTGAGATAAATCGAGCATTATTACATGTTTTTATTTGAAACTTCTGGTTTTAGCTGATTATTTTAATTTTTCCTAAACTAGGGTTCATTACAAATTGTTTCTCAAAGGTCTTTCTGACTTCTAAGTGTTTAATCGATTCTCCTTCATCTTCTGTATTGATTTTTTCCAAAGTATCCAAACCTTAGTTGATTTTGATTTTTCTAAATCGTTGCTTCGATTCTGGGTTTTCCGTGTTACTTGTGGCATTGTTTCGTTTTGTGCTTTGACTTTTTATGGTTTCTTCTTAGTCTAATTCAGTGTCTTATGATTTTTACCCTAGTTCATCTCTATTAGGGTTTATGAGTCAATTTTTCGGACTAATTTCTATATGTTTCTGAAGTTTTACTTAGCTTATTCTCTATTTGTGGAAGTTGATATATTTCTCCCCAGAAATCAGTATTACTTTGAATTTCTGACTAATTGATTTGCTCTGTTAGAGATTTTGTATGCCTAAGTCTTGCTTGTTTCCTTGTTTACGACCTTACTTATTCATCTCTACCTTATTTAATTGCTTGTATAACTATGGATTCTTACTGATTCATTCACATGGTATGATTGGGATTCTTTCCTTAATTAGACCCATGTTATTACCATTTGATCAATTGCCCTTAATTAAAGGAGCTTATTTTGGATCCCTTATTTGGTTTGATTTGAATTTCTTGCCTTAATTGAATCTCTGTTATTACTGTTTGAATCAATTGCCCTTAATAAGAGGGGTCTATTCTGAACTCCTTATGTGATTGGATTCTGTGATTTCCTTAATTGTTGGCTTCTGATTTCTTTTACCTTGTTTGTCCTACTCTTAAACTACTATATAAACTTTCTTGTTTTACCTCTCAAGGCATGAACTAAGTTCAGAATAGACACGCTCACATTCAAACTCTATTTTCTTTCTCTGCTACTTGTGTTAACTCTTGGTCTAGCCGACTGAAAGCCAAGGCTAGATATTGGAATGATACCTGCTTTAAATTCTACACTCCTTTCTTCAACTGGTATGTCTCTAGTTAAATTTCGAAACCGAAAATCTATCTGTTCCATTAATGCACTATTCCATTGACCATGAATCCAATATGTTTTTCCTGTTTACTTCCTTGCTTAGCATGTTTAAAGTCCTGTCTTGTTTAATGTATAACTAGCATGTCTAACCATGTTTGCTCAATCTGTAATTAGCATGTATAAATAGAGTTGTTTACATGATTGTTTGTTCAAGCATGTCTACTTACCCCTGCCTACTCTTTTTCATGGAAGAGATCATGTTAAGTCACCTAGTCTCTTAGGGCATTCGATTGACCTTAATTGTGTGTCTAATTCTGTCCAGTACCCCATTGCTTTCAACATGGCTTTACTACATCCTTGCTCTACGTCCCCCAGTTACCTACTATAATGACTAACCTGTTAATTCTATAAAAAGTCCTAAGTGTTCTACGCATTTATTGTCTATATGCCTCCCTGTACCATGTTCATGTGTTCCTTAATGTGTATTTTATGTGTCCCCAACCCCTTTATCCCTGTGTGGAATCTGTTTGTCAAGTGTTTCTGAATCTGGTTGTTTTATGACCAATTGGTTTGTGTTCTGATTTCAAAAGTGTTTTAGTACTTTTCCCAAACTGTTTTACTACTAAACTAGTTCCTATTTCAGAAAACCTTTTCACTCCTAGAGTTATCTCTACACTGTTTTCTCACTAAAAATCTTTCAAAACTATGTCAAGCACTCTCACTTCAATCTTATGTCTATAGGTTCTGCCCCTCCAGTGTGTGTACTGCCTTGGGATCCTTGTGATTCCTCCGAACTATGGCACATTGGGGTTGGCCCTTCCACACTGCACTTACTCAGTTCTTGTTATGAAAAGTCTGGGTGTGAGCACTGCACGGGATCCTTGATGTCCTTAGGGAACTCTGACACACCTGGACATGAAATTGGGTTCTGAAATCCTTGGCATTTGAGACTGCTGAAGGCCTGGTATCTTCAGGTCGTATTTGGTCCTACTTCAGGCTCCCTATAGTTTAACTTCTTCTCTTTTTTTATTTATGTAATTCATTCAGCCATTGGTCTGTAATAATTAATTTGTAAACAGATATTGGGCTGATTAGTGAAAAGGGAGGGTAGCGTATGGTACTGTGGGTAAAAACTGGGTAGAAACCATGTTCCTAGGCTTTATATTCTACAAATTTGCATTAGAAGCTGTGTCTTAGGACTGATGTGTTCATTTGCATCCAAATCATGCTAAACATGCATTAGATATCTTGTTCTTAAGGCTTCACGTTTTATTGTTTCATCATATTACTAATCCATGCTTCAAGTTTGCATAAGTGCTTTCACTTAAAAATCCTGTTGTTAGTCTAATAACACTTTCTTAATGAAGCTATCATTCCTGTATGCATTTAGATATCATGTTCTAGGAATTCTACTTGCATTCGTTTGATTACGCCTAGTTCCATTAAAATAAGTCACCGATCTTAAAAGGCATAAAAATGGTCTCACATAAAGGGCTATATATTCTGAGCATAAGCCGGTGCAAATTTCGTTTTAAAAGTCTGTGTCACTTAGAATAGCATGGTTGTAGGTTAAACGCTTTCTCAACTGATAAACATCTCTTGTAATTGTGATTGCACAGTCCCACGCCTAGGCAAGCCTTAGGTAATTAATCTTTATAAACTGGAAATTGCGTGTTGATTGTGTTTACTGCTTAAAATCCTACAGGTCTTAAAATCAGTAGGCAAACTGATTAGGACTCTGCAATTGCATTATGACACAGTGTTGAATTTTTTGTATATTGGTGTTTACTTATATATCCTGTCTTAGGATCCTTTCTCTAATAAATAGCTGCCTTTGTTTGTGTTTGAGACGTGTTGTTTATTTGCATCACATGTGGAGGTGAATCTGAGCCTCGTAATCGTTCTTGTCACTTATGTGTTAGTCCTAATTGTTCTTGCTTCACGCCTAGTTTTTCCCTTTTTAAACCATAGGGGTTTGTCTAGAACTGCCAGTATCATAGAGGTCCTAAACTCCTACGGGACCACAAAGAAGGGACGGGTAACAGCATGCGTAGAGCTCGTTAAATAAAACTCGCTTAATAACCGATAAGGGGTGGGACAATGAGTAGAAAATGATATGATGACTTGTGCCCTAATGCAACGTGTAGCCCCTCATTGAGGAGTGAGTACCGGGCATTGCACATATATGATCCTATAGGATAAACAACTTAGGACTTCCGTTATCCTTTAAATATGTATGCATGGACTGCTAATCTGTTAAGAACTTTATTTGTTTACATATGTGTGCTTGGACTGCTAATATGTTAAGACCTTTATTTGTCCACCTATGTGTGCTTAGACTGTTTATTTGCTACTTGAATGAATTCACAAAGTATGTTTGGTCGGGACCCACAGTTGTAGACTTTGAGGGGTGCCTAACACCTTCCCCTTGAAGTAATTTCAAGACCTTAACCAATCTCTGGTTATGCAATTAGTGTTATGAATGACCCTTAATAGGTGCCCTAACGCATCTTAATTCGTTAGGTGGCGACTCTTCGAACTCATTATACCCCCTTTCCCAAAAGGAAACGAGTTTTCCTTATAATATCGAAAACCCTGACCAATCCGAAAGGAGATGGAAAAAGGGGGGCGCGACAGCATGACGACTCTGCTGGGGAGTCTAGGCTTTTACCATTATAAACCGTTTTGTGAATTCATCTAAGTATGCCTTGTTTTGTTAAATACCTGCACCATTTCCCTTCCCCCTTTATGTGCAATTAATTGTTTACTCTCCCAAGTATTTATTTTTGTCAAGAAATGAAACTGACATGTTTCTTTTTTTTTTCCTTTTTAACTGATTTTCAATTATAACTGTTGTATTTATCGCTTTCACAATGTGCAAATGCGTGACAACATGTTTATTGCATAATCATGCTCAACATCATATTCCACTCGTGCCTATACAAATCCTATAGCAAGGCTTGATGAGTGGTTGCGCTCTTCCATTTTATATCACCCCTAAATTCGGAAAGGCTTATTTGCGGTAAAACTAGTTGATCAGCAGTGCAGTCGACCGTTCCGTGCCTTTCCCCCTCAAGTTGTCCACTTGAGGGTACCAATATAGACCCTCATAATAACCTTACTCTGATTATAAATGTACATGCATCATGTTCAAACCTAGCATAATAACCTTTAGGAAAAGACTTGTCCTAAAGTCCACTGGGGTTTCCAAAATCCCAACGGACGCAACCACGATTTGTGCATTAATTTGGGGAAATAAGTGCCAATATGCTAATCACTGATGTATAAGTAGTTGAATCTGGAGGGGGAAAGGGTCTAACCTTATTTGTTTTGCAGAAGATGAGGCACGAAGTCCCCAGGTTTGGCATGGTCCAAAGAATACCGCCATTGTTGCTGGATTGTTGGGAGGACTTTTTGCCAAGGGACAAATACCATGTGAAGAGGGTCCTCGGAAACTTACCCTCTTTATTGGATATCCAACCAAACAATATGTTGATTGAAGCGGCCACTATGTTCTGGGACAGAGAAAGGTCCGTGTTCCGTTTTGGCAACATAGAAATGACCCCTCTCTTGGAGGAGATAAGGGGCTTCGCTGGATTACCTTGGGACAGTCCAGTTTATTGGTGCCGAAAAACCGTGCCACTAGGGGGTTCCTGAAAATGATGGGTTTGAAAAAGAGCGATGATTTAGAGTGCTTGAAGGAGTCTTACATAAACTTTGACTACCTCTATGAACGATACGGCCATAGAAAATCCTATCGTATCTTCCATGACGAATTCTCTATCACTTCCTTGGGTCACATTCACCGTAGGGTTTTTGTGTTCGTTGTTTGCTTCCTGGATATGATAGTATTTCCAAGAAAAGAAGACAGGATTCACACTAGACTGGCTATGGTAGACAAAACCTTAATGGAGGGGATCGAGGGGTAAACATATACCACTATCCCAATGATCATAGCTGACATATACCGAGCCTTGGACCACTGCCAGAAGGGATTCAAACACTTTGAGGGTTGTAATTTGCTACTACAGGTTTGGTTATTGGAGCATCTCCAAAGGGGTCAATATCATCAAGAGTTTCCACGAAGGGCGTGGAATGATCATATAGCCTTCCACCACCCTAAAAGAACGACTTACATCCCAGACAGGTTTGCTCAACCGGAAAATGCTACAGAATGGGCGCAGTTTTGTGACAATTTGACCGAGGACCAGGTTCAATGGATGTTCGAATGGTTCCCTACCAGTGATTTAATCATTAGATCGAGGGACGCACCGCACCTGGTGTTGATCGGGTTAAGGGGCATATACCCTTATGTTCCCATCAGGGTTATAAGGCAGGCAGACGGGAAGCAAGGCATATCGCGAGTTTCTAAATAAGTCACTACAAGGCAGATTTTCAGGACAACGACATCCCGTACAAATGTGAAGCTCAACATATGTGGCATCTAAAGGTTATTATAGAAAGGGACACCATCGAGCCAGACAGGTACCACGCAGGGCATGTACGATTTTACCTATGATCGTTGGAAGACAGCATAACAGGGATAGTTTAGCCGGGAATCGGTGGGAGAAACAGGGTCATAGACGAAGTTGTTGAGTCTCAAGTGAAATACAATAAACTGTGCAAAAGGGTTCGTGAGTACGAGGCCGAGCATCTGGAGCAACACAAGACTGGTATGGAACTGATCAACGAATGGAAGGAAAGGTCTATCAAATCTGATGAAAGGTTGGAATATTTGGAGCAGGGTCTAATGGAGCTAGAGGCGAAGACGAGGAAAAGAGTCGCCGACTGCCAGAATGTTGAGGGAAGCTAAGGAGGGTATCTATAAAGAGTATACCTGTTGTTGGGCATGCACGACCTGGGGAACCTGATCGACAGAGCCAAGAAGATCAAGCCTGGGGAAGGTCCTTCTGGGACCAAGTAGATTAGATTTACCTATTTTTTCAAATGTAAGTGCCATTAGTGACTTATCTTATTTAGTGTCGCTTTAGATTTATCTACTTTTACATTAATGAAATGAGGCAATTATTAGCATCTAAGTTCTCCAAATCAACTTTTCGCTAGGCCTACCTCGGGCACAACGAGGCTCCCAAATTAACACGCATGTTTACAGTTCCGCAATATGTGTTTAAATACTGCAAATACTTTTCTCCTGATCCTCACTGACTTGTTACCTTTGTTTTTATTTTATTTTTCTTTGATTATTCCCCTTCCCCAAAGGTTGGTTCGTGCATTCTGCCATCATCAGCATATCATACAAGATCCAGGGGCCCTCCACCTTCTCCTCCTCCTAGTCCACCCAAAAGCAAAGGCAAAGGCAAGATGAAGATTTGATTAATATCATAAAGGAAAACTCGACATCCGTTGAACATACCGAAGCTTCTGACAGTAGGGGTACTCAGGTTCAGAATGATGTTGTGTCACAACTCGAGCATAGGCTGTTGAAACTTCAGGGTGACCTTGAACATGTTTGGAACCTAACGAACTTGTCCTTCTCACTTAATGTTCCGGATGTCAGCCACCCGAACACTCAAAACCCCGCACCACCTCAAAATACACCCAACAGACAAAACCCTCCTGCAACTCACCATTATACAACTCCACCACAAAACCAAACCTTCCCACCACATACTAAGCAAACACCTGCCATACCCCCCGAAACACCCCACCATCATTCCTGAACCACAAAATTCCACCAACGATCACCTCTATGCTCAAGCACCAAGCCACCAAAACAACCCCATATACATGGACACTCTACCTCACTCCACCCAACCCATTTCCTACACACCAGAATCCAGTGAGAAGGACCTGCTTATCATGAACTTGGCCGAAGAACTCAAGAAATTGACTAGTCGAGTTCAAGGCATGGAAGGAGGTAAGGGGATCGAAGGATTGAATTATGAAGATCTGTGTATACAACCTGATGTAGAACTACCAGAGGGTTATAAACCTCCCAGGTTCGAAGTGTTCAATGGTATTGTGATCCCAGGGTCCATTTGAGGACCTAATGTGACAAACTGGTCGGAGTTGGAAGAGACGAAAAGATTTGGATGAAATTGTTCATGAGGAGCCTCACAGGGGATGCCTTGTCTTGGTACATCAGCCAGGACCCCAAGCAGTGGTCTAATTGGGTGAGTTCATGGACCGATTCAGGTTCAACACGGAAAATGCGCCGGACATATTTTACATCCAGAATCTCAAGAAGAAACCCACTGAAACCTTTTGCAAGTATGCCACTCATTGGAGGTCAGAAGCGGCCAAGGTTAGGTCGGCATTAGATGAAGAACACATGAACAAATTCTTCGTCAGGGCACGTGACCCGCAATATTATGAAAGACTGATGGTAATTAAAAATCACAAGTTCTCTGACATCATCAAGCTGGGTGAAAAAGAGGGCATCAGGAGTGGGATGGTCACAAATTTTGAAGCACTACAAGCTACCAACAAAGCACTGCAGTTCGGTTGTATATCCAAGAAGAAAGACGTAGGGGCAGTAATGGTTGCACTAGGACCCAAATCCCCACTGACATATCAACCGTCACCTCCACCTACATATCAACCATCACCTCCACCTATATATCAACCCACATCTCCAAGATATTACCAACCAGCCACTGCCTATCACACATACAACTCCCAACCGTCTCACTTTCAGTCACCTCCAACTCGCCAAAATTTCCCAAGACCTCGACCCAACTTTGATCGCAGGCCACCCAAACAACATACCGCCATTTTCGAGCCCATTAACCAGTTGTATGAAAGGCTAAAAGTTGCTGGCTACGTCACTCTCATTCCTGCTGTAGCCACAAAGAATCCATCCTAATGGGTCAATCCGAACAAAACATGTGCATACCATTCCGGCATGAAAGGACATACTATCGATGAATGCCGCCCGTTGAAGGATAAGATACAGGCTCTGATCGACAATAAAATCATCCAGGCAAAGGAGACTACTCATAATGTCTGCAATAATCCCCTCCCATATCACAGGTGTGGAGGTGTCAATGTGATAGAAATAGATGAAGAATGGGACCCAAAAGGGTCAATCGGGTTAATCAAAGAAGGTGATGACCCCAAGAAGCCAGCAATTACACTCAATCCCATCATAGTGCAGACACAGCCGTTAGGAGAGGCTAAGGTGACTACATCAGTCCCGTTCGAGTTTGAGATATCACCGCCTATAGATATGCCCGCACCATTCGAGGTTGAAATAGAACCACCTGCAGTGACTCCTGTTCCATTCAAAGTAAAGGTAGCCACACCAATTATAGTTACAATATCAACCACGCCACTCTTCAACACTAATGTCGTGTCGTGGGATTACGTAGTTGAGGTTAGAAGGAAGAGAAAGGTCAAGGTAGAAGAAGCTGGTGCTGCACAGGGGATGACCAGGACTGGAAGGGTATACACGCCCGAACACTTGGGAGAATCCATCAAACAAACTTCTAACAGACCTCCCGTTATTGAGACAGGACTAGATGACCTCTGGAGGAAGGTGCAAGCCAGGGAGTACTCAGTCATAAATCATCTGAACAAGACTCCGGCCCAGATATCTATCTTATCACTGCTGCAGAATTCGGAAGCACATAGGAGTGCTCTAATGAAAGTGTTGAATGAAGCTTATGTTCCTAACAACATCACAAGCGGAGAAATGGCTAACATGGTGGGGCAGGTATTAGAAAGTCACAAGATTACTTTCCACGAGGATGAACTACCACTTGAAGGCTTGAGTCACAATAGGGCACTGCACATTATCGTGCAATGTGAATATTACTTCATTATAAGGGTTCTGATTGATGGAGGGTCCAGCCTTAACATTTGCCCGTTGACAACACTAAAGAGGTTTGGGCAAGGGGCTGTATGAAATATGAGAAGGATCCATTAATGTAAAGTCTTTAGATGGGTCTCAAAGGTCAGCTATTGGAGAAGTCAGTCTCTGTTTACAGATGGGGCCAACATGGTTTGAGGTAAAATTTCAGGTGTTAGATATATTTGCGTCCTATAATTTGTTACTAGGACGACCATGGATACATACCGCTGGGGCTGTGGCCTCAACTTTGCATCAGGCAGTAAAATTTGAGTGGAATCATCAGGAAGTCATTATCCATGGGGATGGGAGCAACCCCATCTACAGTCGCCAGACTATCCCGGTAATTGAAGGTAGAAGAAGGCTTGGTGGAGAAACTTACCACCACATCGAACAGGTCAACACAATAGACAAAGATAAGTGGTAGAGTAGTAATATTGAAAGCATAATGAATTGGAGCGGATACGAACCCGGCAAGGGTCTCGGTAAGAATCTTCAAGGCATTTCCAAGCCAATACGGTTTAAGCACCACGGCACTACCTTTGGCCTGGGATACCAGTACACTTGGAAAGAGTATGATGACTGGACGCCACCATGACGCGGTCCCTACTATCCATTGGAGCAACCCATACCGCGTCTGGAACAGATTTTCCATCAAGCCGACGTCATAGGGGAACCAGAGGAGGAAGAAGCATTAGCAGCCTTAAGGAACTTATTCTTGGAAGACGAGGATATAGATAGTTGTGTCATCGGTGAGGGGGAGGAGGACTAAGGCTCTACCATCCAAGATGTGAGCAAAGGATCGCTCCTCAGAAACTGGACTGTCAGACCATCTAGGGCCCGACGAGTCCCGGGGTAGTAAGGCTGAACAAGTACTGTTTATTTTAGTCGCTAATGATTTCCTTTTTGAAATTTTATGCTTTAAATAAAATCCCCAGTATTCCAAAACATTTGTTTAAATTATTGAAGATAGCTTTTATGTTTCAATGAATCAGTATTTACTATTATCATCTTTCTCTCATACTTTTATCTATACAGCATTATTATTCCCTGTCTTGATGAACCAATGATTGTGACATGCAATGAGACCACGCAACAAAAGGATAGTGATTCAGAAGAAGAAGATATCATACCCGAGGAAATCGTCAGAGAATCAACCGGGACAACTCCCTACTTGCTGGTTTATGGTACGGAAACTGTTATTCCTGCCGAGGTGGAGATTCCTTCCTTGAGAATCATACAAGAAGCTGAGCTCAGTGACGCAGAGTGGATAAGGAGTTGTTATGATCAACTAGCTCTTATAGACGGAAGAAGGATGAACGTAGTGTGTCACGGGCAACTCTATCAGAACAGAATGTCCAGAGCCCTTAACAAAAAAGTCAAGCCAAGACAGTTCACACCGGGGCAGCTGGTGTTGAAAAAGATCTTTCCGCATCAAGATAAAGCCAAAGGGAAATTCTCTCCCAACTGGCAGGGTCCATACGTGGTTCACAGGGTACTAACAGGAAGAGCTCTCATACTTGCAGAGATGGATGGAGAAGTCTGGCAAAAGCCAATCAACTCAGATGCAGTTAAACGATACCATGTGTAACTCTTTATGCCTCTATCAAATGATGTATATTGAACTACGCTTGACCTGATTCCCGTTTAAGAGGGGATACATAGGCAGCCATGTGGGTTCGGTCACAAACCAAACAAAATCTTTATTTTCGCCAAAAGGACCCTCAAAATTCTGAAGCAAGTTTAGCTGATCGCAGCATGTACAGCAGTCAAAGATATCAATTCATCTAATTGGGGAAGAATTTTGAGGAGGACCCTCAAAATTACATAGGCAAAGAAGGTTGCACTGTCTCAGATCTTGTCACGGTCGTCGGTTCATTTAAATTTCTCAAAATATATTTTTTACTATGTCTTTACAAAACTACGCATGCTTGCTTGTAAGGTAACTCTGTTTAGCCAAACACTACCCCGATGATGCAAACGGGATCATCAGACCAAGAAAAAGCCAGAGGGGACAAGAACCAACCTCCCCTTCCATAGAACTCACAACAACCACGTTATTGAAATCTGCTACCGGCTAAGAAATTCTGCTACTATCTTCTATTCATTCTATTTTCTGCATAAGGCTAATCTCTGCCTTCATCTGCATAAGGCTAATCTCTGCCTTTATCTGCATAATGCTAATCTATGCCTTCACCTTGCACAAGGCTAAATGCCACCTTCCCCTTGCATAAGACTAATCTTTGTCTCCATCCTGCATAAGGCTAATCTCTGCCTTCCTCTGCATAAGGCTAAATGATGCCTTCCCCTGCATGAGACTAAGCTCTGTCTCCATTCTGCATAAGGCTAATCTCTGCCTTCCTCCGCATAAGGCTAAATTCTGCCGTCCCCCTGCATGAGGCTAAGCTCTGCCTCCAATTTTACATTCTTTCGCCGAGACTAAGCGCTGTCTCTCCTTTGCTTTTCTTTCGGGCTAAGCTCTGCCCTCCGCTTCACAAGACTAAGCTCTTTCTTGTTGACATCATATTATTGTATCTCATGGGCTGAAATATCGTCAACCTGTCCAAAGGCGCCATAGTCTAAAGGCATCATCCGCATAGCCGGAAGACACCATGTCATGGCCTGAGGATCTCTCAAAATTTGCATATCATTATTCGAAGGAGTCATAGTTCGGAGGAACCATCTTCATGGCCCGAGAACATCATTGCATGGCCTGCGAATCTCGTTAAACAACTCATGGCCTAGGACGTCATGGTCCAATGACATCATCCTCAACCGTCTGAATACAACTCTCACGGCTCGACAGGAATCTGCATCATGTTTAAATTTCGCACAAATATATGCTCGTGTTATCTCTATTTGCTGGTGACCCGGCAAGAAACTACTATCCCAGCATGAGTGATCCCGCTCCAGTTCCCTCAAGTGTATCAAACCTGACCTCTCTCGTGAACCATTCATTCACCTATCCCTAGATATTGCATCCGTTCTTGCAATGATTTCATCGGTATACTCCGCCGATGAATCCAGAACCACACGCTGCCTGATTCCTATAAAATCAGGGATATGTAGGCAGCTCAGAAGCCAGGGTACGGCCTAAATCTCTCTAACCGTTTCGCTCGGTCAAAATTGGCCATCATATCTTTACCCGACAACTCTTTCATCCTTTCCGGGTAAAGAGGGGCAGCTGTTGATACCTAATTTTTCCTAAAATATATTTCAAAATGAATATATGTCTTCAAAATCATGCATTAGCATCAATTGGTATTTTTCCACAATTTTCTACATATTTTTATTAATTTTCCCAGTATTTTATTCCAATAAATAATTACAAAATTTCATCACAAATGATTTCAAAACATTTCTTAATTTAATTTTAATATTTATAGTCTTATTAAGTCCAAATTATTCTATAAATAGCCAAATTGGCACCTTTTGGCTATAATTGCAATAACTTTGCAATTATAGCCCATGCATATAATTTTGTACTATTTTTACCAGGAATTTGTCTTTTGTATTTTGAAATACCAAATAATCATTTTTGAAATATTTATATGCATGAAATTCATTTTTTCTATAATTAGTAATTATTTTACAAATTTTTGTTATCAATTTATTTGGGGTATTTAACAAATAGCCTATTATTATTTCAATTGTAGCGTATATAACCAGCCCAAAACACCTTATTAACTAGCCCAATACAGGCAGGGCCAAACCCCTACCTAACCCGACCCAATTCCGCTTGAATCCTAGTCGTTGATCATTTTTGATCAACGGCCAGATTGAACCTTTCCTTAACTAACCTAAATGACCCCCCCCCCCCAAACCCTCTCATTTTCACTCCCCCTCTCCGCCGTTACACTTCACTCTCCTCTCCAAATCCTCTCTAATCCTAACCCTAACNTCTTCTCTCAACTCTCTCGACTGAACCCTTGTTCTAAAATGACGGCACCGGCGTAAATCTTCACCTTATGATGCTCCTATGGCTCCTCCGTCTAGTCCTGGCCTCCTATTTTCTATGGTCCATCCGTTTCTTAGATCCTTGAGAGGATCTCAAGGAACCCAAGCGGTTCTGGTTTGCACCTTTTGATTTCTAGCCTGTCTTAGGCCATTGGCCGACTATGAGTAAGAAATTTCTCTTTATTTTGTTATGAATCTATGGTTTCTAAACCTATTTTCTCATCTCTGTTACTTTTCTGAAAAACTCTGGTCCATTACCTTCGATCTTTCTCAGATCTGTATAGGTCTGAGCTAAATCGAGCATTATTACCTGTTTTTATTTGAAAACTTCTGGTTTTAGCTGATTATTTCGATTTTTCCTAAACTAGGGTTCATTGCAAATTGTTTCTCAAAGGTCTTTCTGACTTCTAAGTGTTTAATCGATTCTCCTTCATCTTCTGGACTGATTTTTGCCAAAGTATCCAAACCTTAGTTGATTTTGTGATTTTTCTAAACCATTGCTTCGATTATAGGTTTTCCGTGTTACTTGTGGCATTGTTTCGTTTGGTGCTTTGAATTTTTATGATTTCTTCTTAGTTTAATTCAGTGTCTTATGATTTTTACCCTAGTTCATCTCTATTAGGGTTCTGAGTCAATTTTCTGGACTAATTTCTATGTGTTTCTGAAGTTTTACTTAGCTCATTCTCTATTTGTGGAAGTTGATATCTTTCTCCCTAGAAATCAGTATTACTTTGAAATTCTGACTAATTGATTTGATCTGTTAGAGATTTTGTATACCTAAGTCTTGCCTGTTTCCTTGTTTACGACCTTACTTATTCATCCTTGACTTATTTAATTGCATGTATAACTATAGTTCTTATTGGTTCCTTTACATGGTATGATTGGGATTCTTTCCTTAATTAGACCCATGTTATTACTGTTTGATCAATTGCCCTTAATTAAAGGAGCTTATTCTGGCTCCCTTATTTGGTTTGATTTGAATTTCTTGCCTTAATTGAGTCCCTGTTATTACCGTTTGAATCAACTGCCCATAATAAGAGGGGTCTATTCTGAACTCCTTATGTGATTGGATTCTATGATTTCCTTAATTGCTAGCTTCTGATTTCTTTTACCCTGTTTGTCCTACTCTTAAACTACTATATAAACTCTCTTGTTTTACCTCTCAAGACATGAACTAAGTTCAGAATACACACACTCACACTCAAACTCTCATTTCTTTCTCTGCTACTTGTGTTAACTCTTGGTCTAGCTAGCTGAAAGCCAAGGCCAGATATTGGAACGATACCTGCTTTATATTCTGCACTTCTTTCTTCAACTGGGATGTCTCTAGTTAAATCTCGCAACCCAAACTCTATGTGTTTCATTACTGCACTATTCCATTGACCATGAATCCAATATGTTTTTCATGTTTACTTCCTTGCTTAGCATGTTTAAAGTCCTTTCTTGTTTAATGTATAACTAGCATGTCTAACCCTGTTTGCTCAATCTATAATTAGCATGTATAAATATAGTTGTTTACTTGATTGTTTGTCCAGCATGTCTACTTACCCCTGCCTACTCTTTTTCACTGAAGAGATCATGTTAAGTCACCTAGTCTCTTAGGGCATTCGATTGACCTTAATTGTGTGTCTAATTTTGTCCAGTGCCCCATTGCTTTCAACATGGCTTTACTGCATCCTTGCTCTATGTCCCCAATTACCTACTATCATGACTAACCTGTTAATTCTATAAGAACTCCTAAGTTTTCTATGGATATGTTGTCTATATGCCTCCCTGTACCCAGTTCATGTGTTCCTTAATGTGTATTCTATGTGTCCCCAACCCCTTTATCCCTGTGTGGAATCTGTTTGCCAAGTGTTTCTGAATCTGGTTGTTCTATGACCAATCGGTTTGTGTTCTGATTTCAAAAGTGTTTTAGTACTTATCCCAAACTGTTTTACTACTAAACTAGTTCCTATTTTCAGAAAACCTTTCACTCCTAGAGTTATCTCTACACTGTTTTCTCACTAAAAATCTTTCAAAACTATGTCAAGCACTCTCACTTCAATCTTAGGTCAATAGGTTTTGCCCCTGCAGTGTGTGTACTGCCTTGGGATACTTGAGATTCCTCCGAAATCTGGCACACTGGGGCTATCCTTTCAACACTGCACTTACTCTATTCTTGTTATGAAAAGTCTGGGTGTGAGCACTTCCCCGGATCCTTGAGGTCCTTAGGGAACTGTGACACACCTGGACATGAAATTGGTTCTGAAATCCTTGGCATTTGAGAGTGTTGAAGGCCTGGTATCTCCAGGTCGTATTTAGGCCTGCTTCAGGCTCCCTATAGTTTAACTTCTTCTCTTTTTGTTTATTTATGTAATTCATTCAGCCATTGGTCTGTAATAATTAATTTGTAAACAGATATTGGCGTGATTAGTGAAAATGGAGGGTAGTGTATGGTATTGTGGGAAAAAACTGGGTAGAAACCATGTTCCTAGGCTTTATATTCTGCAAATTTGCATTAGAAGCTATGTCTTAGGACTGATGTGTTAATTTGCATCCAAATCATGCTAAACATGCATTATATATCATGTTCTTAGGGCTTCACATTTTATTGTTTCAGCAATATTACTAATTCACTTAGAAATCATGTTGTTAGGCTAATAACATTGTCTTAATGAAGCTATCATTCTTGTATGCATTTAGATATCATGTTCTAGGAATTCTACTTGCATTCGTTTGATTACGCCTAGTTCCATTAAAATAAGTCACCGATCTTAAAAGGAATGAAAACGGTCTCACATATAGGGGTATGTTTTCTGAGCATAAGCCGGTGCAAATTCCGTTTTAAAAGTCTGTGTCACTTAGAATAGCATGTTTGTAGGTTAACTATTTCTAAACTGATAAACATCTCTTGCAATTGTGATTGCACAGTCCCACGCCTAGACAAGCCTTATGTAATTAATCTTTATAAACTGGAAATTGCGTGTTGATTGTGTTTACTGCTTAAAGTCCTACAGGTCTTAAAACTAGTAGGCAAACTGATTAGGACCCTGCCATTGCATTATGACACAGTGTTGCATGTTCTGTATATTGGTGTTCACTTAGATATCCTGTCTTAGGATCTTTTCTCTAATAAATAGATGCCTTGTCTGTGTTTGAGACGTGCTGTTTATTTGCATCACATGTGGAGGTGAATCTGAGCCTCGTAATCGTTCTTGTCACTTATGTGTTAGTCCTAATTGTTCTTGCTTCACGCCTAGTTTTTCCCTTTTTAAACCATAGGGGTTTGTCTAGAACTGCCAGTATCATAGAGGTCCTAAACTCCTACGGGACCACAAAGAAGGGACGGGTAACAGCATGCGTAGAGCTCGTTAAATAAAACTCGCTTAATAACCGATAAGGGGTGGGACAATGAGTAGAAAAGGATATGATGACCTGTGCGATAATGCAACATGTAACCCCTCATTGAGGAGTGATTACCGGGCATTGCACATATATGATCCTATAGGATAAACAACTTAGGACATCCCTTATCCTTTATATATGTGTCCATGGACTGCTAATCTGTTAAGACCTTTATTTGTTTACATATGTGTGCTTGGACTGGTAATCTGTTAAGACGTTTATTTGTCCACCTATGTGTGCTTAGACTGTTTATTTGCTACTTGAATGAATTCACAAAGTATGTTTGGCTGAGACCCACAGTTGTATACTTTGAGGGGTTCCTAACACCTTCCCCTTGAAGTAATTTCAATCCCTTACCCAATCTCTGGTTATGCAATTAGTGTTATGAATGACCCTTAATAGGTGCCCTAAAGCACCTTGATTCTTTAGGTGGCGACTCTTCGAACTCATTATACCCCCTTTCCCAAAAGGAAACGAGTTTTCCCAATAATGCCAAAAACCCTGACCAATCCGAAAGGAGATGGAAAAAGGGGGGCGCGACAAACCCAAAATCAAGAGTTTGAGACATAATTCATATTTTGATCTTGGGAGCTCGAGAAAGTGCAATTTTTGAAGATATTTTCACCTGGGCGATTTGGGTAAGTAATTCCTACTCGGTTTAGACTAAGTATCTTGAGCGGTTGAGGTAAGTATCTTGCCTAACCTTGTGGGGGGGGGGGGGAATTACCTTTTAGNGGATCCACCCTTACCGCCTACTTGACTCTGATTTGACTTAACCAAAGGGTTTTACCTCTCTATCATCATGCTATATTTTCATAAGCTACCTATAATTAATTAAATGGTTGAATATCCCTCATAATTTGTTCAACCTCATAAGGGGTATAGATAACTTATATCTTAGTCGACTTGTCGTTACTTGGAATTTATTTGACTTGTGTTGTCTTCTTATTGTTGACTTGAATTTGTGGATTTTTTGCTTGTCTTGTTTTTCCCTGCTCAAATTGTTCCCTTTTGCACTTAGTATTCGGTGCCGTGATTATTCCTTGTGAACGATGTTCTTCTATTTGTGAATTGAAGTTCTTGTATTGATTTATTCGCCGTATCATGTGTCATTGTCCTGGTTGCTTTGTATTTGATATGGGGATGTACGAGTTTTCTTCCATGCTATAATTGTTTTCTTTGGTTGTTGCACTGCATATTTAAATTGGGGACTACAGACGTATTCTGGGAGATCCCCCCTATACTGCATATTTAAATTGGGGACTACGGACGTATTCTGAGAGATCCCCCCTGTACTGCATATTTAAATGGGGACTAGGGACGTATTTTGGGAGATCCCCATGTACTGCATATTTACTTTGGGACTACGGACGTATTCCAGGAGATCCCCCAGCACTGCGTAGTTACTTTGGGACTACGGACGCATCCAGGGAGATCCCCCAGCACTGTATATTGTTTTGGGACTACAGACCTATTCCGGGAGATCCTCCGTATTGAGTGATGAATTCGAAACTACGGGACGGGATCCTGGTAGATTTTATCAAAGGAATTATGTTTGAAAGATAATTATTAGTCCAATTTGAAAAACAATTCTCCTGAATAAAACTATGTTGAAGGACATTCCTTTGGAAAAAGAATATTAGAAAAATGTTTATGTTAAACAAAACTATGTTGAAGGATATCCCTTTGGAAAAGAATATTTGGAAAATGTTTATTGATGCGTGGCTAGAATTCATGATTTTAAGCATTATATACCTTGCATTTTATGTGCTTTAATGATAAAAATACACGTCATATGTGCCTAATGGAGTTTATTTAATGTGTAGGTGAGTTGGAAATGGAAGCCGAGCTAAATGAGAGCATAAACGTCGGAAAATACGTGCAAGAGTCGAAAAGGAGCGATCCGGGACAAGCCTGGCGTTAGCCAGGCGTTAGACCCCAAACGCCAGGGGGTGCCTGGCGTTAGCCAGGCGTTAGACCCCTAACGCCAGGGTGCCTATTTCGGTAAAGTCCGAGTTTTAAAGGTTTTTAAGTGTTTCCAAGTGGGGATAGGAGTCTCTTACACGGTTAGGGTTTATCCCAACCATATAAATAGACCCAAGAACACATCATGGAGAAAAAAGACGAATTTGGGAGCAAAATACACACACAAGATCATTGAAGGAGCAAGGATTATCAGTTTTC
>MDKI01288292.1:0-16419 GCA_005239505.1 Nicotiana paniculata
CATTAATATTTATAGCAAAATAGTATAGAATTTGGGTGTGGTCAAAAAATAGTTGTTCACACTTGGTTTTTGGCCTGGAGGAGTTTCAACATATCTTGATGAATGCCATCATTCTTCTCCTTTTCTCTAGCCAGCTCAGTTCTGAGAGCATCTCTCTCAGTCTCCACCTCTGCCAACATCTTTTTCAGCCTCTCAATATCAGCATCCTTAGCCCCACTTTCTAGCACCAAGGCTCTGACCTTGCTATTCACTGGTACCTTCATGGATGAACTAGGTTCTTTAGGAGTGGCATTGACTTCGAGATCTCAAGTAAGTAGAGTATTAACCACAAAATGATCCTTGCTTGTACTAATCTCCCACTTCTTCATAGGTACCTTGAAATGTGCAAGTACAATTGTGAGAATGAAGCCATAGGGAATGACATGAGTTTTGGTGCCATTGATAACCCTATCAATAGGTCCGCGAGGGGTTCCTGTTCATATGGAATAGGTTCATCTATATTTTTTCCAAGTTGAACCAACCCCTCGGCAGCTTCGCCAGACCTGCTTTCCCCTGTTTTGCTCACACTCTCTTCTATTTTAGTAAATTCCTCTCCCCAAACAACCATTGCCCTAGTTCCTTTTGTTAGACCAACAGAAGTGGGTGAAGAATCAGCCACTCTTGTACCATTTCCCCTCACAGTACTCCTAGCACCCTTTTTCCAGATTTTTCCACCAATTTTTCCAGATTCTGTAGTCGCAACACCTGCTATAGATCCTACCAGTACAAATCTATTCTCCAAATTTGCAGCAAATTCAAAGAATCAGAAGATACATGTTCAGTTTTGGAATACCTACTTTCCCCCCCTTAGTAGTATACTTAAATGAATCTTCAGATTTTTGGGATTCTTCTCCCTACCTGCTTTCAATTGCTTGTTTATTTTCTTGATTTGTTCTCCTTCAGCGACAATCTTACGAGCCATTATCTTTACTCTACTTTTCTTAGAGATTGGTGTGGTTGAAGGAGTGGTAGAAGGTGTGGAAGTGGTTTCCTATGGTGGTGATGAAGGATTTTCAGAGGTGTTCGACATATCTGGGCTAGGGTATGAAAGAGAAGAGAATTAAATTGTGTTTGGAAGATGGAAGAAGAATGATAGTTTTTGACGGCTTGAGAGAGATGAAGTGAAGAATACACTAAAGCTGATCAATATACAGAGGAATAATTGATGGGGTAACTACATCTTTTCATACTCTTAGAAGTCTAATCAAACTGAAATTCAGGTTTGAAGAGACGTTGGAGTGTATCCATAGAATCTAGGCACTTCAATTCGGTTGAGACTCTTTTGAACAGAACTGGTTCACTTGTAACGGATAAGTCCAAAAGGAGTTTGGAATTAGGTAGGACTCTTCTCATGATCCAAATATAATTATCTCAAATTATGCAGAGTGTAGAAAACATACCTATTTATCTTGATGAACCAGGTTCTTCACTGAAAATTCTCTTGTGTAAGTCTAAATTTGCCAAAACAGAGAAAATATCATTAGAGATTAATGAGACATTTTTTTAGCACATGGCACATGATTATACTGTTGAAAGTATGAGACTAAGCAAGATTTAATCTAATTATATACAAAATTTACAGACTTTCTAACCAAATGTTTGTACTCAAATAAAGTTTTTCATTTTTTTGTTTAACTTTGAACTGGTCCTTTTAGGTGATCTTAATCATCCCTAATTCCAACATGTTCCTCTCAAAATGATCTCTACTTAAGGCTTTTATTTCTGAAGACCCATTTTGTGCCAATTACTGATATGTCCTTCGGTCTTAGTACTAGATGCCAAACTCGACTCCTTTCGAATTGGTTGAGTTCATCTGGAATTGCATTTACCCAGTCTGCATCCTGCAAAGCATAAACAACATTTCTAGGTTGAATATGAGATAATAAAGCATCAAAAGCACAAAGATTCTTTAATAAAGATCTAGTTTTGATTCCAGAGGTTGGGTCAATGATTATATTCTCAATGGGATGAGAACTTTGGTACTTGTAAGATTTCACAACCAACTGGTTTCGCTTTGATGTTCTTTCAATGCTTTGTTAATGTGGAACATGTTTATGGAAAGGTTCCATCGAGGTTTGAGATTCAGTTCCTCCTTGTTCAATTCTCCCTGTCAGGTTGCCCTGAGTAGAAGAACATGTTCCATCACCTGTTCCTTCTTCTGGTGCAGCTTCAGTCTGGGATGTGATTTCATTTAAATTTCTTACCAGCCCAATTGCTTCATCTTCATGTTCATGTCTCTCAGAAAGAATGTTAGTTTCATCAAAAACTACATGTACATTTTATTCTACACACAGTTCTTTTGTTATAGATCTTATAAGCTTTACTATGTGAAGAATATCCTAAGAATACTCTCTCATCACTCCTGGGATCATACTTACCTAGGGAGTCTTTGCCATTATTGTGCACAAAACACTTGCATCCAAATGCCCTAAGATGGATATATTTGACTCTCTCCCTTTAACTAACTCATAGGGAGTCTTCTCAACAAGAGGTCTGGTCATGCACCTATTTATGACGTAACATGCAGTGTTCACAGCTTCTGCCCAAAAACTATGAGGCAGTGTACTAGAAAGAAGCACAGTCCTAGCCATTTCTTCCAATGTCCTATTCTTTCTTTCAACTACACCATTTTTTTGTGGAGTCCTAGGTGCAGAAAAGTTATGATCTACGCCATGCGCATCACAAAATTCAGCAAATTTAGCATTTTCAAATTCAGTACCATGATCAGACCTAATTGATGCAAGTTGATTACCTAGTTGTTTTTGAGTTTTTTTAACAAAGGAAGTGAATATGTCGAATGCTTCATTTTTAGATGTCAGAAACAGTGTCCAAGTAAACCTAGAGTAATCATCAACAAGCACCATAACTTATCTCTTACCACCTCTGCTCTGAGTTTTCATTGGTCCACAAAGATCCATATGGACCAGTTCCATCGTTCTGGTGGTACTTACCATTTTCTTGCTTTTGAAAGAGGATCTTACCTGCTTCCCCCTTACACAAGCCTCACAAACTTTGTCTTCCCTGAACTTAATGTTTGGCAGTCCTATCTCCAAGTCCTTGGAGACTAGTTTATTGAGTTGACTTAGACTGGCATGTCCAAGTCTTTTGTGCCAAATGAGGGGATCATTATCCAACACACTTAAGCAAATAAGTTCATTTTCTGAAAGTTTGGACAGATCTACAATGTAAATATTATTTACTATTTTTCCCTGCAAAATAATCTTGTCAGTGGTAAGATTTATCACAAAAGATTTGGTAGTGGTGAATGCTACCAAGTTACCTCTATCACACAATTGTGATACACTTATTAGGTTGTATTTTAGTCCATCTATAAAGTAGACATTATTCCTATTTCCAAAGGAGATATTACCTCATTTGAGGTCTTCAAGTGAAAGGAACTGGTTCTTGCTACCTGTCATATGCTTTGAGCAGCCACTATCCGTGTATTATATTTTGTTGCTCCCCTTCACTTGGACCCGCAAAAGGAACTCAAGGGTTAGTCTTAGGAACCCAAACTAGTTTTGGTCCTTTTCTATAGGCAAAAGGATGAATCAAATTCTTTTTGGCCCATCTTGGTAGCCTACTTTTCCCTTAAACAAATATTTTATTCTTTTCACTAGCCTTTTCTTTTGCATTATATTCACTTTTGTTGTGACCAGTCTTACCACAGTGTGTGCAGATTCTGTTCTCAGGAAGTGTGAGGTACTTGCTTTTGGGATCCCACTTAGGTGCAGGGGTCCTGTAGCCAAGTCCTCTCTTATTGCTACTATGATGTTCATGTAGCCATGAAAGTGCATCGGAGGACCTATTCCATTTACAGGTTCTGTTTAGCTCGTGCTTAACCTTGATTAGATCCTCCTTAAGGACTTTTATATGCTCATCTCTTTTGTACACTCGCCTTTCAATTTTCCTAGATTTTCTTCTAATGTGAGTTGTGTGTGATCAACTTTCTTTTTACCTGTTCCTAATTTCAATTTTAGATTTTCAGATCTTAGCTCTAGGACAGTGGTGTCAAGTTCATGAACCTGGTTCGTTAACTCAACATTTTGCCTATCACTTTCACTAGCCCTAAGTTCCGGATTTTTGCACTTAGCTTTCAAAATCACACACTCCTTAGACAGTTGTTTATTTTCATTGTTTAGATCCTCATATTCATCAATGAAATCCAAGAGTAACTCAGATTGCCTTTCTTTAGACAAAAATTTAATCTTGTCTTTGAGATGAATTATACTTACCTCAGATTCCTCATCGAATTCTCCAATTTCCATAAGTGCTTGTTCTTCTCCATCTTCATCCTCTGAATCTTTAGCTGAGCTTTCTCCCCAGGCAGCAACCATAGCCTTTGTTGATCCTTTGATCTTCTTGGTTGAACCTGTTCCTTCTTCCTGTTTCTTCGTTCAGCTCTTTCCTTCTTCCATTCAATTTCCCATTGAGGGCGGTTTTTGATGTGGTGATTAGTCTTTCCACACTTGTAACACCCCTCATTGGTTTATTTTTCAGGAACCCTTGCTTTGTTGTAGCTTCCATTTCTTGAAGGAGCCTTTCCTCTCATTAGGTACTTCTTGAAGTCCTTTGTGATCATATCCATTTCATCTTCTTCTAGATCAAATCCTTCAATGATTCTGAGTGACAAGCTCCTTTCCTTCTTGGGTACATCCATCTTCTTGGTTTTCCTTTTGTTGTAGTTCTTCTTGTCATGAACCTGTTCCTTCTTTCTGTTCCTTCTTTCAGATTTCTCCTTTTTCCACTCGACTTTCCACATAGGACAGTTCTTGATCATGTGGTTCTTTTTACCACATTTGCAGCATCCATCAATCATTTGCAAGTGATCTCTACTCCTCTCCTTCCACAAAGAATAATAGTGATCATTGAATAGTGGTGGCCTAGTGGTGGATTTCTCTTTACATTTTTCAAGTAGTGCACTCATCTTGATCTTTTCCTACGGTGTTAGCCTCTTCAAGGATAACCCGCTCTGATACTAATTGATGTTTTATACTTCAATACCACACAAGAGGGGGGGGAGTAATTTGAGTGGTGTCTAATTTTTCGCTTGCACAAATTATAGAAGGACCTGATTCTTCTATGTGTTCCAACTACTACTGTTGCGGAATAATAAATACAGACAGTAAGGAACACAAGTATTTTATGTGGAAAACACCCAGCTCAAAAGGTGAAAAAACCACGACCTACTTTCCGGTAGGATTTTCCCAAACTTTCCACTAAAATCACTGAGCCAAAAACTGCACTTACAAAAACTCTTTTGTAAACCTAGGATTAACTCTAATCCCGTTGTAGCACGCAGCCTCTAGTTGTTACGACAACTTCAAGTTAACTCTAACTTTAAAACTCTGATTACCTATTACAATTGCCTCTAGATAAAGCTGAAAGGTACAATATGAAAACACCTACTACAATTGAACTAGAATAAAAGACAAACGCTTGGAGCTGGTTTATCTATCTGGTTCATGTAGCTTCAGGTTTGCACACTTGAATCACACACCAACTGCTTGCAAAATTGCCTTGCTATTTTTCTCTCAATTCACGTTTAGCTTCTGCGTTTGTGCAACACCTATAAAAGAGAACAACACTGATATTTATAGAGTTAGTAAATAAAGATTAACTAGAATTCTGATGCTACTCTTCCTTGGTGGAAGACTTCTAGTTGATTTCGACTTCTAACTCCTTCCCTATCTTGAATAGTGTTCTCTTTGATTAAGGAGTCCTTCTCCTTATCAATTATGCAACCTTTTCGATCAGGAGATATCAAATACACCAATTTAAGCTTATCTCTTTCACGTGCATCCCACATGCTCGAATCTTCCCGTTTCTATGCACACAAGGGATGGACCTGGAGGGATGGACCTGGTTGATGCCTAAGTTCCTTTGTCAATCTTCCAAAATAACCTTTACTTGGGCCAACACAGCCTTACCAAATTGGTAGCAACCACTAAAAGTATAGCCGTAGAAGGGAACATGGTTACTCCCCTCCACTCGTCGACCGATCAAATCGAGGTAACGACTAATTTCATTTGGTTTTAACTGACTGTTTTTCTAAGTGGAATAGAAGCAGGAGCATTCTCCCAAATATGCGAATAGGGAACGATCGTCGTCAAAGAAAATCCGAAGATGCCAAGAGACTATATAGACTGGGACTGGATTGCCAGTCAGGAAAACATGTAAATCCCTCCGATGTGTGTAAGAAAAGCATAAGTGCATGAATCTCACCCGCAAGTCATAAGTCTACACTGCAACAGTGAGCAAAATTTACTTCCACGTTATTTGTCAACCCTTGCAATATTTCCTTTTTTGTTACCCTCTTAACTTTTTTCCGTCAATCATGGAAATGGCCTTTTGCTACAAAAGGTAAGAATGATCACTTTCGACATTATAATAATTCAATGTTTTGAGAACATGAATCACTTGTGGATTGAGAACCACCCATTATGCTAGAAGTATAGGCATCAAAATATTTAATTAGTAAGCTAAATGAACTGCTACATAATTTTTGCATTCTTATAGGTCTTATTTTATCCTAAAGGATAAGCGACGCTGCATCAATTACACAAGTTATATTCGACCTCGCTCGAATCAACATTCGGCCTCCTCGCCCGAATTGAAAATCAGCCTCCTTGCCCGAATTGACATTCGGTCTCGCTCGATTCAACATTCGGCCTCCTCGCCTGAATCAACATTCGACATCGCCCGAATCAACATTCGACCTCGCCCGAATCAACATCTGGCCTCTTCACCCGAATTAACATTCTACCTCGCCCGAATTGACATTCGGCCCCGCCCGAATCAACATTCGGCCTCGCCCGAATCATCATTCGGCCTCCTCGCCTGAATCAACACGAATCAACATATGGCCTCACTCGAATCGACACACATTCGACCTCGCTGCCCAAATTGACATTCAGCCTCCTCGCCCGAATTGACTTTCGACCTCCTCACCCGAATCTACATTCGGCCTCCTCGCCCGAATTGGCATTCGGTCCTCGCCCGAGTCTACATTCGGTCTCCTCACCCGAATTAACATTTGACCTCGCTCGAAAATAGAATCAGAAATAAGCAACAACGGTAGCATTCCAAATCAAAGGGGGTACCTGATAAGGCATCTTACAAGGGCCGAATCGCCCGTCCAGATTTGAGGACGCGGATGACCTCCTCCGATGTCGCCCTTCTTGCCAAAGATGCCATCCTGGCCTCGTTGGCCTTCTCCAATTCTACCCCCTTCTCGACCAACTCACCACTCGATTCATTGGCCCTGGTCGAACTCTGCTCAAATTTAGCCCGTAGGGATACCACTTGGCCCCGAAGATCGGCACCCTCATCCGTGATCTTCACTATTCGACCTCCCCATCCGAATTTCTCAAACTATGATTAATGAAGTCCACTCGCCAAGCTCGGCCAAAAGATGACCTCGATAAGCGGAGGACTAACTGTATAGGTCAAAATCTAATCAGAGAAATTTGGCATGCGGAGACAACTGTCATGAGTAACATGCATATCGAATTGAGCTGTCTGGCCAAGGTCGAGCAGTGATCAATAAGGCCGAGGTCGAGCAATGATCAATAAGGCCGAGGTCGAGCAGTGATAAATAAGGCCGAAGTCGTGCAATGATAAATAAGGCCGAGGTCGAGCAGTGATCATCAACAAAGCCGAGGTCGAGCAGTACAGATAGATGTAACAGCTAGTTTTGCTTTGGAATCTTCAAAGGGAATATTTTATTGAATATTCCCTCTAATTGTACTTTTCTAGGGATATCCCTTATAAAGGGGAGAGAGGACTTTTCTAGAAAAAGAGGGGCCCATACTCTCTATCTCTGGATCTAAATAATAAAAACACATCTCTATAAAGAGATTAGATGATTTGTTATCCCAAACTCCCAATCAGATCTGAAAAGGATCCTAAGATACTTGTATTTATCTATCATTCATCTTATCATATGAAAGAGGATCTGCCTCACTCAAGATTGGATGAACCATCTCCTTTATTACATTTTATCGCCATTTAATGTTATTTAATTCATGGTCTTTTTCATACTATTGAATCCGGCCATAACTAGTGCCAACATTTATACTCAACTATATTTTTCTATTCATGTTATCCATCTCAGATCTAGAATTAATTATCCTTAAAGAGGATTTACCCTCTATTTTCTTATTTAATTAGTTTAACAAAAGATCTCATACTTTTTGGTCAAACACCTACAATGCTAGAGAATTAATTCTCTAATTTTAATGGTTTACTTTTGTCGTATTTCCGTTTTTCTCTCACTGAAAAGTTGAAAAATGAGAAAAGCGTACCCTCATTAGAGGAATGAATATACTGATAAGAAATTTGCGTCACTCTTTTTAATCTTAGTGTGTATAACTAAACTTGTTAATTATATTATGTGACCTCAAATATATGTCTCGATGTTCAACTATAGCAAAATGAGTGGCTAATATTTATTTGTTTTTTAGTTGGATAATGCGTGTATTTTTTTCCTTATTAAATACGTATTGTGTATGGACTATGGAGGTCATCATTGGTCTCGTCTTGTGGCCATATTTGATAACTTCACCTTTAAGATATGACCAAAAAATCCTGTTACTAGGGTTTGCTGGTTCGGAATGATCTTCAGACAATTCCAATTATTAACGACAAGAAATGTCAAAGTTTTAATGAATATACGAAAGGTATAACTACTTTAATGGAAGAGTTGCAAATTGAATTTTTAAAGTTACTAAAAGTATATACATAACACGATGAAATTAATATTCAACTCCCAAAAATTTCATCAGCGTAAAAGTTTCAAGGGTGTCACGCCACCTTGCTTTATACATTAGCTTCATAAATTTTAATTGCGTGATTTAATTTGACCATTGGACCAATGATTGAAGCCTTCTTCAAATCATTGATATGAATATTGAAATGTGTTCGTGAGTTAATTCTTCTATCAACCGGAAATTCTCCTTAATCGCAGGTTTAGTGAACATTAGACAAGCGTGCACGAAAAGAAACCATTTAATTAATCAGAATTATTAAATAAAGTAAGCTGGTTGCTTGGAGAAGTCTTAATTACTCCCTCCCATCCACTTTAAGTGATTTTTTGTCTTTTTGTGGTCCACAATATTTGATTTTTTTAATTATCCAGAAGGAACTAATTTCTTCTTTACAAAGTTGCCTTGGAGTAGTTTGTTATATTTTTAATGAGCAAAATAAAGGTTAATACAACCAATTTCATTGTTAATTAATGCTAAAAGGTGAATTTCTTAATATATGTGGAAAGATCCAAAAATCACTTAATAATTGCTGGCAAGTTGATAAATTCGAAAGATTTATGTCTTGAGCATGTTTATTTTTTTAAATTGAACAATTGTTTTTGACAACAAATCATCTCTTTTTTTTTAAAAAGAAAAGAAAAAGAAAAGTAAAGCAGAAATTGAAAATAACTCTTGTTTTAGCTGGAAATTCCTCATGGGGACTGCAAAAGCAGAAAATGTTAGAGCGTTTTTTTCTTCTCTTTTTCAGAATTGCGTTTCGACCACATAAACAACTTTTTTAGAATATGTAAAACCTTTTCCCATGTCAACAAAAAACCAATATTTTCTATAATTCAAATACCAAGTATTAATTTTTTTGATACCTTCTAGCTTCTACTCCTGACTTATAAGATTGATGTGTTTTTATGAACAAATTCAATGTTGGTTATGAGAAAATTATTGAAGAGTAGGTTCTTCAATGTGTCAACTGAGTATTCTCCATCCTACAAAGTGATCAGTATAACAACTAATGGCTGCCAGTTTGTGATTTAAAGAAGTCAATTTGTGACAATTTTCAACTAATCATTGTCAGAGCATACGACCAACACCACAAATGGAAGCAAATTAAAGTTGGACTGGAAATTAGTCCAGTGATTAATGCAACTTAATTACAAAATCAAGGAATGATTGTGATTGTGAATATCATATACAGTCAACCTTCTCTATAACATCCTTGTTTGTTCCAATATTTTTTCAGCTTTTGAATGACTATTATACATTTATAACAATATTTAATGTTAAAATGATTTTTGGCTCTTATAGATAAAAAGTTATCCAAAATTTAATTATTTTTCCTTTTTTAATGTTACATATAAAAGATAAAAAAAATTATATTGAAAACCTCAAAAGATATGCATATTTCACTAGTTAAATATTGAAGAAAGCTAATACATTATTGATAAATTCGTAACTAAACAGCATGAAGGATGAAAATACTCTAGCTGAACACAAGGAGTTTGAAGGCATAGTCAAAACAACATGGGGGATGAAAATACAAGGAGCAGCAATAGAAAGAATCTGGATGAAACTCAAAAGACTAAAGACTGGACTGAAGAAGCTACACAAAGATGAATATTGCAAGACACAGGAAAAGATTATAAGCATAAGAGAGGAGTTGCAGAGAGTACAGGAGAAAATGAGAGACCCTAACCATGCAGATATGTTGAAGAAAGATGAGAAGGATCTCAAAGAAAAGTTAGAAAAATGGAGTACAATTGAGGAGAGCATTCTAAAAGAAAAGTCTAGGATCCAGTGGCTGAAGTTAGGTGACTCAAATTCAACAATTTTTCATGCGAGTATAAAGAACAGGAATGCTCAAAAGAGAGTTACAAAGCTAGTAACCCAGGCAGGTGTTCACACTCAGAATTAGAAGGAAGTTGAACAGGAAACATTCAATTTTATCAGAAACTATTAGGAGCAGCTGCAGATGAGATACCAGCTATTGAATCAGAGGTGATGAAGCAAGGAAGCAAGTTGACAAGAGCCCAACAAGTCAAACTGATAGAGCCAATAGCAAGTTGACAAGAGCTCCAGGGTGTGATGGCTATAATGCATTATTTTTCAAGAAGACCTGGCCAATCATAGGGGATGAAGTAGTAGAAGCAGTTCTGGATTTCTTCAGAACTGCAGACATGTACATGCCAATAAACTGTATCACAGTGACCCTGGTTCCTAAAGTACAAAATCCATCAAGAGGCTCAAAGTTTAGACCTATTTCATGCTGCACTACTATCTATAAAATCATATCAAAGGTCATAACAAATAGGCTACAAGGAGTTATGGATTATTTGGTTGATGATAGACAATCAACTTTTGTCCCTGAGAGGATAATTTCAGACAACATTATACTGAGTCATGAGATAGTGAAAGGATATAGCAGGAAGAATATTACTCCACGATGTTGTTTGAAGATTGATATGAGGAAGGCATACAATTTTTTGGAATGGTGTTTTTTAGAGTAGATTTTGGATCAACTGTGTTTCCCAGAAATGTTTATCACTTGGATAATGAAGTGTGTAACAACAGTCTCATATTATATACTCATAAATGGGAATCCTATGAAGCCTTTTCCAGCAAAGAAGGGACTAAGACAAAGGGATCTCATGTCCCCTTTCTTGTTTGTTCTAGTCATGAAATACTTAACAAGGGTGATGCAAAGATTGAAGGAGAACAAATTGTTTAAGTTTTATCCAAAGTGTGCAAAGCTGAGCATAGTACAACTAAGTTTTGCAGATGACTTGCTATTATTTTGTAAAGGGAATATGGAGTCAGTGAAGGAAATGTATGCTTGTTTTAAAAGATTTTCAAAGATATCTGGGCCGAAAGAAAATGTGGATAAAAGTAGTGTCTATTTTGGAGAGGTGCATCAGAATGTTCAGAATGAAATATTGCATCATCTAGGTTTCATTAAAGGTGAACTGCCTATAAGATACCTAGGGGTCCCTCTCAGCACAAAAAAACTATCAGTTACTCAATGTAAACCACTCATTGATAAGATCATTGGTAGAATTACTAGCTGGACTTCTAAGTTCATGTCTTATGCAGGGAGAGTACAACTCATCAAGAGTGTTCTATTCTCAATACAAACTTTTTGGTCTCAGGTTTTTACTCTACCAAAAAAGTTGATACAAATGATTGAGAGTGTATGTAAGAGGTTCCTATGGACATGGGGTGTTGATGTCTCACATAGGGCACTCATTGCTTGGGACAAAATTTGTATGCCTAAAGTAGCAAGAGGTATGAATATTATGGACATTCAACTGTGGAATAGAGCAGCAGTATGCAAACTGCTGTGGAATATATCAGCAAGAAAGATAAATTGTGGGTGAAATGGATACATTGCTACTATGGAAAGAGAGCTAGTCTGTGAAAAAGTAAACCAATGCAAGCATCATGGATTGTACAGAAGATTCTTAAGGCTGCGGACTATTTGGAGGAAGCAGGACTAAAAGAAGAGGCGCTCAAGCAGATGGACAAGTTCATCATACACAAGATTTACAGAAAGTTTCAGAGTGAATATCAAAAATGCTCGTGGAGATGGCTAACATGCAACAACTATGCAGCTCCTAGATGGCAGTTCATTCTATACTTGAATCTACATGGTAGGCTGCTGACGAGAGATAGAGTGACAAAGTGGAGTTTAGTCGATGATATTTCATGTCCTATGTGTAAGAGAGAGCCAGAAAATGCAGAGCATCTATTTTTTGAATGTGAAATAACAACACAAATCTGGAATAGTGTATTAGAATGGCAAGGGATTAAAAGGATAGCTAAAGGGTGGTCTGAAGAAATGAGATGGGCAGAAAGAAATGTGAAAGAAAAATCTGCAAGCTCACACATGTATAGAATTTGTTTGGCTGCATGTGTTTATCATATTTGGCACGAAAGGAATCTGAGAATTTTTCTTAAGAAAACCAGACAGAAGGAAGAAATTTTACGAGTAATAGCATAGGAAATCCATTATTGTGGAAGTAAATACAAAAAGTTAGATAGAAAATTACAAGATATGAAGGAATATCCTAGACTTTAGTGTTATTTGTTTTATTTTTTCTTTGCCTGTAATTAGAAAGGTAGTAGAGTATAGGACTTGGGGCATGATGTCCAAGTGCCTAGAGGAATGAATTGTAAAGATGATACTTGGTTTGTGAAATAAAAATTTTTACGTACCCAAAAAAAATAATCGTAACTAAACGTATAAAGATTTCAACTCCAACATTTTAAGCTACCAAGAAAAGTACATTCTTTCAAGATTGATAGCACTTTATAATTGTAGCTTATTTCGTAGATTTCATTCTCTTACTAGTGATATAACACTTGAATTGGCGAAGAATCATGTCCAATAGATTTCAAATCTTATATCTTATGTAAGATACACTTTGTTTAAGAAAAGATTGTGTGCATAGTTTTAAAATTATTATTACAAATCTTAATAATTTTATATGACTATTATAGAGGAGTAATTTTATAAAGAGTGTTCTGCTATAAATATGATTGTTGTTGTTATAGGTAAAACACTGTTATAGAGATGTAAAATATAACTTAAAATATCGATTCCGCAAAAAACATGACTTTTATAGTGAATGGCTATATAGAGATGTTGTTATAGAGAGGTCTGACTGTATAAGTCGCAATACAGGAAAATGAAAAATTTTCTACCGTCAAACCGATCGGAAATCAAGCTTTTCCGACGGATAACGACCGTAAAAGGTCGGTCAGAAAACACATGGTAGCAAATAATTTGCGAACAAATCAATCGGATATTTCCGACGGACTTGGTCGCAAATTGAAAAACAAAAACGCGCGTAAATATGATAGATTCCGACTGAGTTGGTCGGTAAATTTACGACCGAATCGGTCACAAATTTATATAATAACATAAATACATAATTTAAAATCCGAACAAATCGGTCATAAAATTTGAGAATAAATATATTTAAAAAATCAAAAATTTATAATTTGCAAACGAACGGTTGCAAATCTGGGAAATTTTTGCGATTAATTCAGTCGTAAGTCCCCTCCAAATCAGAAAAAAAATTTAGCAGAATTCTGCTATATTTTTAACTATACCATATGCCAAATAAAACATCCAATAATCTCAAACCTAGACAACAACATAAAACCTAGATTCAACAATCAAATTAATATTAAAAGTGTAATAAAAGCATAATAAGAATAACAATTAGTTGCACAAAAAAAATAATAAAAAAGTGCATACTAATTTACTCTCTTCTTTCTTAGTAAATCATCCTAAACTTTTCCATTCTTAATTCTTTGTGGCTTTTCGAGTTTTGATAACAAAGGTACTGTGAAAAAACGAAAAAATTACTAACACCAATTTCAGCAAATAATGTGTTTTTCTCTATGAGGCTTAGCAAAAATGGAAACAAAGAAGAAAAAATCGAGGGAGATGGGAAACTGACCCCGAGAGGGGAGAGACTGAGAGGTGTCGCCGCAGAAAAAAAGCTATCGCCGAAGCATCTTGATGCCTAGGGGAGGGGGTTTCCAGCTAGGAGAGAAAGAAAACAGAAAAGGAAGAAAATAGATAAAGAGAAAAGAAAGGGGCCAACGGTTTTAAAAACTATTTCCGACTGAATCGGTCAAAATTTTTAAAAGATAAATAAAAAAAAATTGACCGATTTGGTCGCAAATGAGGCCAACGAAGTCAGACCTCGTTGTAATAAATTTTTGCGATCGAATCAGTCGCAACTTTTAAAATTTTTATTTTTCATTTTTCCGACCGAATCGGTCACAAATGCCTTTGCGGTATTTTTCACCAAATTTTGTGACGGATATAGACGGAATATTTGCCGTAAACATTAGTAAAAATTAAAAAATATATTTTTATGTCATTTCGGACCGATTTCGTCGGAAACTATGAACTATTTTTTTGGTCGGAACATTTCGATCGGAAATAGGCAGTCTTGCAGTAGTGTTGGTTTTACTAATTAAATCAAGGGAAATATAATGAAATGACACGTAGGGTAAGCATGTTAAAAAGTTTAAGAAGCAAGTTCAACAGTTAACAAGTGTCTCTCAATAAAATTTCCTTTTCTTAGTTTCACAATGCGTTGCATTTAATTAGTGACAAAAAGTTAGAACTTTTACAAACAATATGTATCTTCCCTACAATATTTAGCCAGAACTGACAAAAGATCATATCCATGAGAGATCATAATACAATTAATTAATACTAGCAATTTACTTTATCTCTGCCATATGAATCGGTAAGATTGAATATTATAGCGAAATATTATCATACAAAATATTTATTATAATATAATATAAAATTTAAATTTAAAAAAATTTAACTTTTATAGTGAAGTGTTATTATAGAAGGATACTAATATAAAGAGATCTGACTGTATATTCTAAATTTTTTTTTGGATGGGTATGCCAAAGCTGGTTTACTCTCTGTACAGAGACCCACCTTAAAAGTAAGGGAGTTGCTTTACAGAACACTATAAAAACAAAATGAAGTGGTAAATGGGGGAGGCATTGATTAATTCAAATATTGTTTACACTCAACAACATAATTTATTTTGCTTTTTGGAGTCAGTGGCATCGCATCTTGGTCAATTCCGTTCTCCATATGTGCCTCCGTTGGGGCAATTGACATAGTATAATTAAGATTCTATGCTACAATTAAGGTTTATTAGACTAAAATAGTGAACTATGGAATATCAACATCTGAGATACTGTGTCGACTACATAATGTTTCATAATTCATTAAGTATAAATATGTGATCCTGTGTACTCTCTTTGTTTCAATTTAATCTTTTCGGGCCAGATTAACTAATTTTCTGTGTAGATTTAGACATGAATTCTTTGAATTTAGATATTTAGAAATGACATAAAAATTACTATTAATTAAGTCGTACTAGTTAACAACTTTAAAAAAAATCAAAAAAATATAATCAAAGAAAACTTTGTTTGACTCCTTAAATAGTAGTAGTAAGTTTATTTTTTTTAAATAAAAAGGAGTATTTGTATATTCACTTTCACTTAGGTTCGAAGGAAAGAATAATTTCTAACTTGCCAACACTAGTGTTAGTACTAGTATACATAGTCCCAACTTTAATTTTACTTTTTCCTTCTCCTGCTCCCAAGAAGAAAAGCAGCACGGAGTCAATGGAACATTAAAGATAGAGCGAAAGAGATAATTATTGGAATTAAACTTTCAGGATTTAAGCCTCTGAATATTTCATAGTATTACAAATAAAAAAGAATAAATGGAAAGATTTCATCACCGACAGAACGGAATATAAAGCTGAAATTTTTACATGCAGGATACAACTATATATGCATATACATACTGAGCTTCAATTCCAATTAAGTTCTCCATATTTCCACATTACTACACTGAAAATTGAAACATTAACAGCTCCTGCGTCGTTGTTTTTATTGCATTGGCCACCGTACACCATCCACACGTGCATGAATTCTCATTAGAAATATTACTATAATTTATGGAGCAGGAGAAGCTTGCCGCCTCAAATCCCTGTAGAATTTTGATATGAAATTTTCAGCAGCTTCATCAACATGGCTATCTTCTTCAACGTCTCTCAGTGGAAAA
>MDKI01282331.1:0-12587 GCA_005239505.1 Nicotiana paniculata
CCTATATTACTTGTCGACCACGTACACTTGCGTGTGCATTGGGAAATCAACCAACACTAACACATCGTCCAGAATACCCGACGGCCTCTTCACCGTCCTATCAGCAAGTTGCAGCAGCATGGAGGTAGGCCTGGCTCTACCAATCCCCAGTCTTTTATATATGGCCAGCGACATCAGATTAATGATGGACCCCAAGTCACATAGAGATTTGGAAAAAGCTAAGTTGCCAATTGTACAAGGAATTGTAAAACTCCCTGGGTCAGACAACGTTTCAGCAATAGGACGCGTCACCACCGCACTACAAGTCTGGGTAAGGGTGATAGTAGCCAGATCTTGGGAGTCAAATTTTCTTGACATCAAGTTCTTCATCATTTTAGCATAGTCAGGCATTTCCTTCAATGCATCAATCAATGGGATATTTACATGTATTTGCTTTAACATGTCCAAGATTTTCTTATACTGCTCATCCTTCTGGTATTTCGCCAGCCTTTGAGGGAATGGAGCTGGTGGTCTCTTCTTTCCTGTTATCTGTTCTTTTTCCTTTTCCACCACCACCTCAACTGCTGGCTCTGTGATTTCCTCTAGTTCTTTCTCAGCTTCACCTTGCTTACTGGATTCTCCTTCAGCTGGCTGCACTGTGACCTTGGTCAAAGGAGTCGAGTCATCAATTTTAATAGGCACTTGCACTAATGTATCTGTCTTTCTACTTTCATGCACCATCTCCTATTCCAGGTCCAGGTCTCTACCATTGCGGAGACTCACTGCCATTAGCTGCTTTGGGCCCTTGTCCCTTGGATTCACCTGAGTATCAGCAGGTAAAGTTCCGTGAGGACGAGTTAGCTGCATTTGAAATCTGCCCCAGCTGCACCTCGATATTTTTAATGGCTGAGTCATGGGAATTTACTATTTCACTGATCTTGGCAGTTACCCGATAACCTGTTGCATCATAGCTTCTAACTTGGAGAACCCATCTTTTTGCCTTCCCCGCGTTGATGCTGAGGAGGGTGATATGCTTGTTGTTGATTCTGATGGTTATAACCTGGTGGCCTCTGATATGGTGCTACATTACCTTGTGGTCTCATGACACCCATGTTTCCACTGTTCTGTTGTTGGTGAGGTGGTCTATACGGTTGAACTTGTTGACCCCAGTTCTGCCCCCCTTGTCTTTGTCTTCCATAATTTGACACATAATTCATGTTTTCTGGATAAGGAAGGTGATCACATTATGCATTCCACGATGTGGACATATACCATGGTGCCCCAACATCTACTCAGGAATACCATGGTGTGGACAGATAACCAGCATTCCCTTAAATCATTCCCATGTATCCTGCAATGTTTCAACTGGTTTCTGTCTGAAGCTCAAGATTTCATCAATTTGTTGAGATGTCTTGTTGGGTGGATGAAATTTTTTCACGAACTACTTAACTAACTCCTCCCATGTGGTAATGGAATTGATGGGGAGTGAGTTTAGCCAAGTCTGGGGGGTGCTCCAGTCATTGAGAATGGAAACAACAACAGTTTTATTGCCTCCTGAGTGACGTTTGGCTGCCTCTGTGTTTTGCAAATCGACAGGAAATTCTTCAAATGCTGTTGGGGGTCTTTAATGTATGACCCTGAGAATAGTACCTTGTTCTGCAACAAGTGCAGCATAGTATTTGTAATCTGGAAAGATTCAGCTTGTATTTAAGGGACTAATATCGCAGTGGAAAAATTCTCTGCTGTGGGTTATGCCCAGTCATATAAAGGAGCCTCTGCCCCTATCTCCGCAACTGGGTCTACCATGTCATCCCCATTGTTGTTCCTGTTGCTTGGATCTTCCATGTCGGGTTCAAGTTGTTCAATTGATGATTGTTGTTTGCTTTTCCGATTGGCCCGGTTTAGGGCTTTGAAAACTTTCTTGGGGTCTGATAAGGCTTCAAACACTTCACCAGTTCTCGATGAGTTTCTAGGCATGTACCTGTACAACCAAGTTAGCAAACGTTAAACTTTCAATGTATAGATGATTATTGAAGAAAATTGACTATATTTAAGTATTTTGTATTTCTTCCAACTCCAATTAATAACACCGTTAAATTCCCCGTCAACGGTGCCAAAATTTGATCACACTCAACTATGTCTAATAAAAGACTAAGCGGGCATTGCAAATATAATCCGGAGTATTAAGACCAGACTCGATCCCACAGGGAATTAACGTATCAAGCAAGCCGTCAGAATACTAAACTCTCACGTAATCAACTTTCTCAAACTTTATGAATACTAAACGATGTTGTAATTACCACTAAGATCAATGAAATTGCTAAACTAAGATTAACTAACAACAGTTGTAAACAATTGGAATAAAGGTCTAAGGCAATGGTTTCCTCTGTTGGTACTTTCCCTAGTTGTATGTTCCTATAGCTTTGACTTGGTTGTCTCTATCAATCATGAACTCTCCAGCTATCGTAAATCTCTCTCGAGCATTTATGATAATTTACTAGTCGCACTCTCTCGAGCTACGCTAGCTATATTTACGTTACAACTCACTTTAGATTGCACCCGAGGTATATTATCTCTAACCCAACCTCTAAACCCTCGGTTATGACTCTCGTCTATACTCCGGGAGTGATGTTGTTCAACAATTACCTGAATATGCACTCTCTCTCAAGCAGATACATATTAAATAGGCACAACTAATTGAGGATCCTTTAAATTAACTACAACAAGAACGTAGTTGAACAAATAGAGATAAATAACCAACTCAAAACTATATTCACAAGCGAACTAGTTCATCCCTAACGGGTTTCACCACAACCTTAGATTAAAGTATTTATCTACTCATAGAAATACTGAAAACTATAAAAGAATTTATGAACAATGATAAAAATCACAAGAGAAGGAGATATGGATTGATGCCCCAATTGCCTCCTTGCCTCTTGACTTTGTGTTCTAAACTCTAAAACCTCATTAAAACCTTCTCTTGGGCGAGTTGACCTTATATAGTTGATGTAGAATGGCCTGGGACTTCCAAATTTACCTCTGAAATAATGCCTCACGCGTCGGTACTAGCGCGGGCGCGCTAAGGCCGTGCTATGCCCGCGCTAGTGGGGTTTCTGTCCGCCTCTGGATCGCTGAACTAGCGCGGGCACGCTAATGCCGCGCTAATACTCGCGCTAGTAGGGTTTTCTACTGTCTCTGCATTCATCCCTGAGTCTTCAGCCTTCAATTCATCCAACAGGTACCCCATGGTCTATTCCACTTCAATTCTTACCCGGATCACCTTCATAAGGTTTTCTTATGGTATTGCACTCTTGTGAAACACACAAGTCATCATTAGAGCAAATTTTATCCCTATTTCACATAAGTTAGAATATAACATAAAACAAGCCATACACTTTTCGCCTATTATCAGAGACCATGTTATAAGCACATTGGTTTGGTGTAAGAGAGTAGGGTAGCAAAGAATACACATAATTAATTCATAGTCAAATTAAGGTAATTCAGTAAAATAAAAATAAAAATAGTTACTCCACTGAATTTTCTTGTATATCCGAACCAAATCGGCCAAAAAAAGTCGATACTTTTTAAGTTTGGTTTGGTTTTGAATTTTAAAGACCGATCAAATTTGGTTAGGTTTTGGTTTTAATAAAAAAATAACCAAAAAAATCGAACCAAACTGACTATAGAAGTAGCTATTTAAATTTATTATTACACACACACACACACTCATATATATATAGAAGTAGTTATTTAAATTTATTATTACACACACACTCATATATATATATATATATATATATATATAAAGTTTCTAAAATATTATGGTACATATTAGTCATTTATAGTTTAAGTCAAGTTCTTTGCTATTACAATAATCTAATTATTTGCCTTTACATTCTAGTTTGGTTGGTAGTTTGCTTTTACTAATTACAAGAATTATTTCATGTTAAAAATAATTGATTTTTAATTGAGTACTTAAATTATTCATCACTATTTGATTCAATTATCATCAATATAAATGATAGATTTCTCAAAAACTAATTGGTTTGATAGTGTTACGTTGAAAATGTAATCACCGGAATATGTGTTTGGTAGCGTAAGTCGCACAATAAGAAAAAATCTCGATAAATAACCGAAAAAATTGAAAAATCAATAAAAACCGACAAAAAACGAGTCGCTAATAAGCTGACTTAATTGGTTTGCTTTGGTTTGGTTCTAATATTTTAAGAACCGACTTACTTAGTTTATTTTTTTTTAGAAAAAAATCGAACCATGAACACCGCTATATTCTGATATTCGATATTTTGATTTTTTTTTAATTGTGGGATAAATAATAGCTACCACATTTTGGTGTAAAGTTTACATATACTATCCTAAGTTCAATATGGGGAATACCAATCTCAATAATCAAACGGCTCCTTATTACTTCCTCCGTGATTTTTTGGACTTTTTTCGTGGTCTCTAATATTTGATTTTTTCATATATCAAGAAGGACTTAATTTATTTTTTTCAAAGTTGCTCATGAAGTAAAGAGTCTAAGAGCATTTGTTATGCCTTTAATTAACATATTAAAGTTAATATGATCGATTTTATTGTTAATTAATACTAAAAGATGAATATCTTAATATGTATAAAAATAACAAAAAAATCAATTAAAATAGATCGAAGAGATTAATTTTCACCAAAAAAGATTCACTTTGTAGACTTCCCATTTGAGTGTGGACGACAATTATCACTTATAGTAATAATGTAGGATGCTTAGTATAAAAGGGTGTTTTAGGGTAAATATAAAAGGGTGTTTTAGGTTTCTTAGTATTTGCATCAGTCCCAAAATATTATTTTCTGGAAAAAGGGTCACGTCGGTGTGATAAAAATGAGAAAATTTCACATTAAAATAATTGGGATTTATACTTTTCAATTTTATTGTCCATATTTTAATTTATAATTAACTAGCTCAAAAATAATAGGCTAAAACTCAATATCCAACTCCAATAGGTTCTAAAAATTACTGTTTAATTTTTAAAAAGGATTCTTCAAGCATTTAAGTTAATATTCGAATCAGTAATTGCGACTCAAATATTAGTCCAACAAACAAGTCCATTTGGGTGATGAAAATTAGATTTTTAACAAGTTTAAACATGTGAGTTTAAATTCCGAATTTGATTTGAGAGAAATTTGGAGTTGATGTTATTTAAACTTGTTAGAAATAGTATAAGGAGGTTGTATATAAAATTTGAAGTCATTTCAAGGAAATTTGAACTGGTTTTGAACAAGATTGCAACTGAATATCGTGTAAGAAGTTCGTCTACAGACGCTTGTATAAATATGTATAAAAGTGTATAATAGTGTTTAAGATGTGTTTATACACTCATATACACTATTATACAAGATTATGCATACTTATACAAAAAACTAACTTCCTCTTCTTCCTTGCGTCTTCTCTGAAATTTAATTCAAATCTTGCTCAATCTACTCCAAATTTCAATTTTGAACTTCTTTTGATATTTTCAATTAATTGGAATAACTCCCAATCCAAAAAACTAACAAAATAAAAATAAAAGCATTTTCGAAAGTAAAACTTTGAATGGTCTTCAATGGTGGACTTCTACTCTTCAATTTTCTTACATTGCAACCAGGTGACACAAGAGGAGAAATAAAAAATATATAGTCCCTTGAAGCATATGTCGAGGATGTGAGAAGAAGAGAGCGAAAGTAATTTGTAAGAACACAAATTTAATTTCATAACTTTTAGAAATAATGGTTGTAAGAACACATATTTTGAATTTACTAGTACTTTTAAAATATGTATAATATAGGCTAGGAAGGATAAACTTTAAAAATATAGACCATTTTTTATTATGGCGTGTATTGACGGGTATTTTCTTGTAATTCTTTCGTAAAAAACACAGAGAGCCAGAGAGTTGAGGAAGCGACTCCTCTTCTTTCGGAGTCAAAATCATGGCTTCGGGAAACTGCAGCAACAATTCGAAGAAAGAGAAAGTGAGAATCAATGGAGCTGAAGAAACCCTAGACCGATTCAGTGAGTCGCTCCTAATTCAAATTCTCTCTCTTCTGCGACCAAGGATGCATTCACAACATGTATTCTTTCAAAAAGGTTGCAGTATCTCTGGACTTTTGTTTTAAACTTCAATTTCGCTTGTAGAAATTACAATGAACATGAAAAATTCCGGTCCTTTGTTGACTATGTATTAGCTCATTCCGTTTCTCCCAAAATTAAAACATTCGAGCTCGACTGCCTTGACCTAGATCTCGATGATTACGAGTTAGAAGTCAGCCGATGGCTTAGTTTTGCTGTTGAAAAAAAAGTGGAAAATGTTGTATTCTGGTCATATTCTGATTACAATGCGTGCCCATTGCCTGAATTTTTCTTCACCTGTTCGTCCTTGAAACATTAGTTTTGAGGGGTTGTGACTTTGACGATGACATGGTCATAGCGTGGAAGTCTCTAAAGAGCATAGCATTCAATGTATATGGTGTTGTACGATGAGCATATTGTGAACTTACTGGCAGGTTGTCCTGCACTGGAATCTATGGAGCTATATAGAGTTGAGGGTTAATTCTTCAAAATTAAAGAGACTGAAGTTGAATGGTTATGTTTATCGAGGATTTGATCATTCCTTGGAAATTATTGCCCCGTATCTTCAGCATTTAGAGATTTCAGGAAATCTTTATGATCTTGAGTGTAGGCTTGTAGATGTGTCCTCTGTGGTTAATGCTAAGCTCACTTTCAAAATTAAGTGTATCAAAGATATGCAGGCTCTTTATGTTGAAGTTAGTGATGATGCGGAAGACAGTTGTCGAGACTATCATCAAGTTTTTAGGACCCTCCTGCAAAATTATCTTCAAAGGTTGGCTTGTGCAACTGAGCTAACAATCGGAACTTGGCTCATAGAGGTTTTCTTTTTTTAACTCAAATGTCTTTATTTTCTCTGATTGATTATTAGCAGACAGTTGCAGATAAGCATAATACAGTGGAGAACCTTTACACAAATTTCACAAATCCAACTGGGTTAACTACAACAACATATGAAGATGGGTGAGGGGCGGGCCAATTATCTATCAAGTTTAGAACCGTGGGCCTCTAGAGATTGTGATTTCTTGGTTCTAAAAAAATAATTACAGAAACTTGTTGCCTTGTGGGCTGTTTTGGAATCCGTTTGTCAACTTTTTGAGGTCGGTATTTATTTATCACATCACGAAATGGTGTATATGGAAACCAGGATTTTTGTGCATTGATGTTGCTTGAAGTGTTTAGATGGTTTGATATGTCTCAGCATTGTCTCTGCTGAGGAGTACTTTATTTTTGTTGTTGTTGCTTTCTCCGTTCTTCACTAGTTTTTTTGGCATGATTGAACCATGTCCTGTGCATGTTGCAGTTCGAAGGAGTGCAGATTCCTGAATTGAAATGCAAATATCTAACATTAGAGTTGAATATCAGAAAGTCTAATTTGTATGGAGTAGTTGGCATAATGCGAGCGTCGCCTCATGTGGAGACACTCAACATAGACATGTCGACTAAGGTCCTAGACCCTTTTCTCTTCCTTTTACATCTATTCATCTTATTAAGTTTCAACAACCAGCAAACCCCTTCTCCCGGTTGTTTTTTGGAGTAGAATGCAAGTCTTTAATTATCAGTAAGAAGCTTTGTTTTTGTCATGTCAAGCTTCGCGTTAATATGGTTTGTGTTGACGTTACTTTCTATGTGGCAAATGAGTGCTGAAATGAAACGGATTTCCGTTCTATCACTCTTTTGTTGGCTTACCTACGGTATAAATCTTTTTAAAAGGAAAGACCATCATCTATGAAATCATTTTTGCCACATCTCTGCAATTTTATCAGGCTGACCTGCAGTTGGTTTTCTTGTCGCCAGTTTAATAGTTCCCGCTGCCAATTTGAGTTAAGACATTTGGCCAGAGATAATACTGATTTGGTTTATTGGACTTCAAGCTTTGAGTTTCCCACCTCAAGAATGTTAAGATTGCCATCTCCTGCGGGCTGTGCTTGAAGGATCATCCTGAATGGACCTTTGACAAGCTTTTGAAACTTTCAGAAATTCTGTTAATGAATGCAAAAATTTTGGAGAAATTCGTTGTCATATCAAAGGAAAAGTGCAAGAGCTGTTCATCGAACTGTGTGTCCCAATATTTATTTCGTTTGAGTGAGAAATTTATTGGTTGCCCAAGATCCTCTACCAACTCTGTGATTATTATGTTCCAGGAGTGAGCTTTCCGTGACCAGATTGCAGCTTGTTCTGCTTCATTTTACCAGAAATGTTGCGGAGTATATTTATCTTTAGACTTAAAACATTACTGAATCTTTGTTTGTTGCATTCAAGATGTTGTGCATGTGTTTCGGAGTTCTTTGCTAGGCTTGTTGCCCTAGATCAGTCAAGCGACACATTTTTTTTTATTATTAGGATGATGAATGTATGTTATGCAACCTTTGTCCATGACATCAAGGTATTTTTTTCTAGGAAGGAAGATGTTTGTCCTGTTTGTCCATCTCAAATGATGTGTAGCCGATTGTGATTGAGGCTTACAATGCAAAATGTAATGCTTTTACCTGTAATTGAGGTCATAATATAGGACCACTCCATTTGATATATCTGTTTGCCGGATACGATTTGCTCAAATAGCTTACAAGGTTATGGAACAACAGCTTTCTTGATAAATATCATACGAAAGAGGTACCGGTGCCTTTATGACCCGCTCATTTATTGAACTTAACTCATCCCAATCCATTTAAAGTTGGCTCTAAATTGATCCACAAGTAACTTTTGTTATTGTTTTTGTTTGATATGTTAGATATGACCAGGGGTGGCAAACTAGTTAAAAGAATACAGTTAGCCATCTATATTATCCATTAAAAATGGGTTGAATAATGAACTTTTTAAAAATAGGTCAAATATGGATAAGAATCATATTATCCATGAACAATCAATGGGTCTAACGTTTATAATTGTAAAGCCTCAAATTGGAGGTTTCTCAAGCTAGGAGACTAAGAATTCCCCTAAAGTGATCATATGCAAGAAGTCATGGATAATATGGTTGCACATATTATTCGCTAGTTAACCCGTTTTTTATCCATATTAAATATGGGTCGGGCCGGACAATTTATCCGTTTTCAACCCGAACCATATCCGCCCCGCCCCGCCCCGCCCCGTCCGTTTGCCACTCCTAGATATGACCATAACAAAAGAAAAAAAAAGTCTTATTTAGTAATTAAAAAATTTCTAAGAACATAACACATATTAATTAAAGCTTAATAAGAGTTGTGCAGGTTAGTTTATGACCCAAATTTTAGTTTATTTTAGCCCAAATAACTTTTGGACGGGTCATTTGACCGATCCAATTATTCACATAAATCGATCCAATCCGCCTATATAATGTCTCTCTTTTTGAAGACACAATATTAATTTGAATTATTAGAATATAATTTAAACCGTCTCTTTTATTGGCTTTTGAAAAAAAATTTTAATTTGATGGTGTCAACATTTGAAGGAGTGAACAAATGAATATATTACTATAGTAATAAAGTCAATTTTTGTATTTATATCAAATATTTTTATTTTATTTATTATATATTTGGTAAGAAAATTCGGAAAGTGATATTGCTTGATGTCATGTATATCTGCCACTTAATTTATTGTATGCATAAAGTAGTGACACCCGCAATTTCCTATTCCTGAATTTGCCTCTGAGTGTGTGTATACTATATTTGGATTGACAGGAACCTAAGGATATTTCAGAGCAAGCAAACTGATTCTAGGACTATAATTAGAAGAATTATACAGGATGTTCGCAATAGAGTTTCTTTGAAAAAGTAACTATACTTGAGCAACTTAATTTTTGTCCGTGAATATACAATCTGGCTGAACAGATAAAGTTTAGCTATATACTGTTTGTTGGGGATGTCCAACTGTAGTGTCTCTTGTTCTAAAAATAACAACACGTGGCCCTTCCATTAAAAATACAAACAAAAGACTTCACTTTCCTAATTTGTAACCACTCATTCCGACATCATGGCTTCCTCCAGCAAAGATGACCGCTATATAAGTAGTAACATTTTGGAAAATCCTCCACCATTGAAGAAACAGAAAGAGACTGAAGACCGACTCAGTGAGCTGCCCGACCCACTCCTTGTTCAAATTCTCTCTCTTTTGCGGACAAAAGAGGCATTCACAACATGTATTCTCTCAAAAAGGTTGCAGTATCTCTGGACTTTTGCTTATAACTTCAATTTCAATCGTACAAATTACATCGGGGGGATGACTAAAGAATTCGCATCTTTTATTAATTAACTATGTATTATGTTATTCAATCTGTATTGCTATAAAATTAATAAAGTATTAAATTTTTTGAAATAAAATCAGAAGCAGAAAGTTAGTAGAAAAGTTCAACGAAATAAATTCTGAAAAATAGTAGCGGAATAAATCGAGCTCACTGAATGCACAGTGTGTGCTTAAGGAAATTATTCCTCTCAAGTACCCAAGGTGCTGGAATATTATCCTCCCAGGATAGAACGATTTAACTCACCAGCGTATTGGTACCAAAAACTCCAGTGAACGGCGAACCACTCAATGGTCGTAAAAACACACTGGAAAATATTGTGCAGAAGAAGAAGATAATCAGAAAATTTAGTAAGTAAAAATTCTGGGATTCAAAGAATATTTATAGACCATTTTGCGCTGATTCTGAAAAGGTTTGCAACCTTTCAGAACAATCATAGTTGTTGGAATAGGTGAGAATATTGCGAGAAAACTAAAAAACTGATTTAAAATAATCAGGAAAAAAAAAACGGACCGGACCGGGTCGCGGGTCATGGGTTATTCCGGATTGAATTTTCATCAATTATTAAATTAATTAATTAAATAATTTGAAAGAAATTTTGTCCAAATAAGATTAATCAATCGATCTTTGACCCAATCCGAAGCCGAAGTCGAGCCGAGCGAGCGACGACGACGACGACGGCGCGATGCTTGCCTTCTTCTCAACTCTTTAAGAGCTAGAAGAAGAGCAATCGAATATATACCCATCAAAAGTCTTTTTTTCCTCCAATATGAGACAATGTTCTTTTGGCAAGGAGGGAAACTCAAATATTTCATTTTGCCTCAATTTTCCATTCACCCTCTTTAAGCTACACCAAGCTTAAAATTAAGCTTTACCAAGCTTAAAACCCAACAATCCCCCACATGAATGGGGAATGGCTATAAAATAAAGGAATGCACGGACGCGTGTGTGTTTTACATGCAAGAACTAATTACATCTGGATAAGTAGGTTTCCTTTTGAACTTTCCGTAGTGAACTTATATCAGATATACTCGGTCAATCGGTAGATTTGATATCTTTGAACCGTCGAGCTTTGTTGTATACCTAGACAACATAAGTCACACAATCAATTCTTAACCATCTATGGTTCTCACGGTTGTGTTCGTTTCATTCATGAACACCGTCTGGTTTCATGAGTGCTTAGAGAATGAGCCTTTACTTTCATTCCCTTTGAAGCGGCTTACACTTCACACTCACATAGGTGATTCCTAAACGTGTAATCCTAAAGACACACTATCTGGTCATATCCTTCCAGACTTAGTAAATCATTAAAAATCTTTAAGCTTTATTGACTCATCAAAAATTCTTAATGCTTTACCTCGATTTTTAAACATTGTCTTTATCATGAGAATGAGTTGAGTTATTTGACAATGTTGAACCGTCATTCATAACTTTGTTTGATCTCCTTGAACCTAGCTCTTGGGATCTCCAGTCTGCTAGGTAGAGTTAGCGCCATGATGACTTGTCCTAGACCTTAACCACATTCCATTTTATGATCTTTCAACTGCCTCTCTAGATAGGCCTTGCCTCTCTAGATAGGCCTTTTGTAAGTGGATCCGACACGTTATATTTTGACTTTACGTAATCAATTGTGATAACACCACTAGAGAATAGTTGTCTAACAGTATTGTGTTTTCGTCGTATATGACAAGATTTTCTGTTATACATAACGCTCCATGCCCTGCCTATTGCCGCTTGACTGTCACAATGTATACAAATCGGTGCCAAAGGTTTGGGCCAAAATGGAATATCTTCCAAGAAATTACGGAGCCATTCTGCTTCTTCACCGGCCTTATCTAAAGCTATGAATTCATATTTCATTGTAGAACGGGCGATGCACTTTTGTTTGGATGATTTCCAAGACACTGCTCCACCCCCAATTGTGAAAACATATCCACTCGTGGATTTAACTTCAGATGAACCGGTAATCCAATTTGCATCACTATATCTCTCGATCACAGAGGGATATTTATTATAATGCAAAGCATAGTTTTGGGTATGTTTCAGATACCCCAAAACTCGTTTCATTGCCATCCAATGTATTTGATTAGGATTACTTGTAAATCGACTCAGTTTGCTAATAGCACATGCTATATTTGGTCACGTACAATTCATTATATACAGCAAACTTCCCAATACTCTTGCATAGTCCAATTGTGAGTCACTTTGATCACGCTCAACTATGTCTTATAAAATGACTAAGCGGGCGTTGCAAATATAATCCGGGGTATTATGCTCAGAGTCGATCCCACAGGGAAT
>MDKI01230208.1:0-11082 GCA_005239505.1 Nicotiana paniculata
TCATGAGTCAAAAATACTGCAAGAAGCTCAATTCAGTAATTGTACCATGGAGGGAGGGGTCTCGTATTTGGAGAAAAATGATTGAATGTAGGGCTGCTATTGAACATCAAATTATATGGAACCCTAAGATGGGATCCTCACTTTTCTGGTTTGATAATTGGACAGGACTTGGGGCTCTTTATCATCTTATGCCTCATGAATTTGGGATAGATGAATCTATACATAATGTGTATGATGTGGTGGAAGATGGGGAGTGGAATGTGGAAAGGATATTGGAGTCATTACCTTTGGAGTTTGCTATTCATATTCTAGACACAATGAAGCCTCCAGTTATGGAGAATGTTGTTGATGCACCATACTGGATGCTTGAATCAAGGGGGAACTTTAGTGTGAAGTCTGCATGGGAATATGTTAGGAGAAGGAGTGATCCTAAAGTTGCATACAAAATGATATGGGTGAAAGGACTGCCTTTTAAAATTGCATTCTTCATGTGGAAAGTATGGAGAGCCAAACTACCATTAGATGATTTCATGAGGAGACTAGGTTACTCCATGCCATCAAAGTGTTGTTGTTGTGTCGACCCCAAGGAAGAATCATTGAGTCATTTGTTCTTCAATTCACATGCTGCCAAGGTGGTATGGAAATATTTTCTTTCTAGGGCTGGAATCAGGTTAGAAGGACTAAATATGCATCAAGCTATTACTAGTTGTTGGACAGTGCAAGTGGTGCCAAGAATCAAACCTATAATGCAAGCACTTCCTTCGAGCATTGTGTGGGAGTTATGGAAAATAAGAAATAGTTACAAACATGGGGAAGCAGTGTCAATTAGTAGGATGATATACCAGATTTCTACTAGTTTGTAATGCCTTGTAAAAGTAAGGAAGCCTGGGTTAAAAAACGTGCCTCATAAATGGGCTGATCTTCTGGATGTGTTGGAGAAGTTCACACCTAAGTTGAGCAATATAAAGGTTATTTGGGAAATGCCTATGGAAGGGTGGTTGAAGGTGAATACTGATGGTGCTTCAAGAAGGAATCCAGGCAGGAGCTCAATAGGTTTGTGTGTTAGAGATAAATATGGAAATTTGGTTTATGCTTTGGGAAAGGAGATCATGGAGACAACAAATACAGTGGCGGAGGCAGCTGCAATATTAGAAGCCTTGAAGGTATGTACTGCTCGCAATTTTAACAATGTGTGGATCCAAACTGATTCTATGTTGTTGAAAAATGTCATTGAAAGGGATTGGAAGCCACCATGGTGTATTATGGATCTAATTGAGGATATTTGGAAATATATGATGAGGGTTAATTACAAGCTGACTCATGTGTATAGGGAAGGCAATAAATTGGCGGATCACCTTGCAAATTATGCACTAGATGAAGGGGAACTAGAATGCAATGACTACTGGAACTTAGATGCGAAAGGGAGAAGTATTGTTAATGAAGGCAAACTACAATGGCCATACTTGAGGGTGAAAATTGCACGAAATTAGGAAGCAAGGAGGTTAGGGGGAGTAAGGCTGAGGAGAATATACTAAACTACCATGTGCAAGTCCTTAGGGAGGAGTACATGGTGGTCATTTTTGTAACTAACCTTGTGTTCTTTTTTGTAGGTCTTTACGTACTCATAACCTACTACCAACTACGACCTCCAAGGGTGGTATTAGTACCTGGTACTCAACCCCTAGATGGAGGAAAGGTAATGGGTAAAACTATGAGTACTAGCTACTGGAAAGAGTCAAAAGGTGACCTTGTCACATACTGGAATTGGCATGTAATTAAGGATAAAGCAAATGACTTATGGGAATGGTCACTGATGATATACAACTATATGTCAAGTCAGGAGTAACCCTAGGGGAGGCTAGCAAAGAAAGAAAAAGGGACAACACACGAAATGAGAGGCAAAACAAGTCATGATGGGTTAACATCTATCCAAATATGCCTTAATATGGAGATAAATACGGACATGTATATAGAGAACTGGACTAACACCCAGGATTTGCACGTTCATATACTCTCCAGGGAAGATCTTGATAGAGCTGCAAGTGGAAACTATTGAAGGAAGAAGTCCATAATCGGAGACAAAACCTTCCTGGAAACATACTAATTTGTCGAGGACCTTCATTCAGTCTTGCGTCAATGGATACTGGATATATGGGAATGAATTATACCATTTGAAGACACAATTACAAATGAAGATGAGGGAGATAGGTAAAGGCAAGAGGATATACTGCATGGAACTATTACTGGAAGGATTATAACACACATTGGTTTTTACATGAGAATAATGAAGAGATTAATAATTTGATATCATCATATGGAAATTCTTACAAGGAAGAACACACACACATGGAGGTACTTCGAGAGGCAACTGCATACACATCATAAGCAAGACAAAGTTTTCGAGAATTCTCACATTTGTAATAGGCTAGTTAATTTAGATTTATCTTTTATTGATAATAGGACATATGTAGTAGAGGTCAACTATTACCATCTCAATCATAGTGGGATAACCTGACAATTTGTTTTATTTTCATTATATAAAAAAAAACTAGCCCTAGGCACTGCCTAGTGGATTGATAAAAAAAAAAAAACCATCCCCATTTTTCTTCCTTTATCCCTTCACAGAGTGTGAGCGGAGAGCCAAATAGAGAACACCGAAATGAGTCATGTTATCAGAGCACAACGTAAGGGAGCAGGCTCCGTTTTCAAATCCCATACTCACCACCGTAAGGGCCCTGCCAAATTTCGTTCGCTCGATCACGGTGAACGAAATGGTTACCTTAAAAGTGTGGTCTCAGAAATCATACATGACCCAGGTAGGGGTGCACCGTTAGCACATGTGACATTCCGTCACCCGTTCCGTTACAATCACCAGAAGGAGTTGTTCGTTGCTGCAGAGGGGATGTACACTGGTCAGTTTATTTACTGCGGTAAAAAAGCTAATCTAATGGTGGGTAATGTGTTGGCACTTAGACATATCCCTGAAGGTGCTGTCGTTTGTAACGTGGAACACAAAGTTGGTGACCGTGGTGTTTTTGCTAGATGCTCTGGTGATTATGCTATTGTCATCAGTCACAACCCTGATAATGGAACTACTACGATTAAGCCTCCATCTGGAGCAAAGAAGATTGTGCCCAGTGGGTGTAGAGCCATGATTTGCCAGGTTGTTGGTGGAGGAAGATCTGGAGAAAAGAAGATTGTGCCCACTGGAAATGCATACCACAAATACCGGGTTAAGAGGAACTGCTGGCCTAAGGTTCGTGGTGTTGCTATGAATCCTGTGGAGCATCCTCATGGTGGTGGTAACCATCAACATATTGGTCATGCCAGCACTGTCCGCCGTGATGCACCACCTGGGTAGAAGGTCGGTCTTATTGCTGCAAGAAGAACTGGTCGTCTTCATGTTCAATCTGTTGCCACTGCTGCCAAGGCTGATAAGGCTTAAGATATTAAGTTTGTTACTTTTTTCCTTGTCGTTGTATTCTGATTTGATTTGGGACTATATTTATACTAAGTTTTGTTTGGATATTATTTAGTAAGTCTTGTTTAGGGACACCCTCGCTTTAACGTTTATAAATGTGTTAAAGCTCGGCTCTTGCTAAAAATAAAAATAAACCCCATCCCTACCAGATTTTTGCGTGAGAGGTCTAGAGAGAGAAGCTCTGAGGCGATTAGGCGATTTCCAGGTGACTAGAGAGAGAAAGTTCTCTCATGGCCAATCTGGCCGGCGGCCAGCCATGTTTTCTGGTTGGTCTGTCTCCCACGACCCTAACCCACCCCCCCAACCACAAACAACATAACCCAGCGCTTAGATTACACGAAAATTCTTAAACCTGGACCATTGAATGCTGCCATGCACACGTCGACTTCGAAAACTTGTTCTGTGGAGCCAATTGATATTAAACCACTTGAGTTCCTTCATGGGCAACCATTAATCATATGGACTGAATATGAGGTTGAGAGAATGAACATTATCGAAGGTCTACGTTATGCAGTCCTTGGTAAGTTCTCTTATGGATGGCATGACATCCAAGAAATTCGTAGAATTTTACCTTCTCAATGTGATATCAAGGGGGTGTGTAATATTGGATTGTTTAGAGATCGTCTTGTTTTAATTAGACTCACAGTACTGGAAGACTTTGCTAATCTCACGTCAAAGGATGCCTATTACTTAAAGCTAAGGATGGATATAGCTACCAGATGAGGCCATTGATATATGATACAAACTTCAAACCTGGTGAGGAGACCCCTAAGGTGATGGCTTGGATTTCGTTCCCAAATTTATTACCTACATTCTTTGTGAAGGAGTGTTTATTTTCATTGGCTCAAGCTGTGGGTACTTTTTTACATCTAGATATAGCTACTGTCAATAAGACTCAACCAAGTTGTGCTCGAGTCAAAGTGTTGGTTGATTTATTAGATGACTTGCCTAAGAAAGTCAGGACTGAATGGGTTACCATAAAATATGATTACATTTCTAAGTATTGTAAGGTGTGTAGATTGCAAGTCCATAATGAAGCATCATGCTAGAAATTACATCCAGAATTGTATGTTGAACATATGGGTAGGGAGAAGAAGGATGAAGAAATAACAAGGGACAATGGTTTTAACAATGGGAAAAATCCAATAATGATCTTATCAAGTGGTAGGGTTGTTGGGAATGTAGGAGAATAGTTGAAGGAAGTTAGAGATAATAGAGTGAAAGCTGGGGCTAAACAAGGTGTGGAAAGCTCTCAAATTGGAAAAAAAATTGTCCTAGTAAATCCAGAAAGTAATCAACAAGGTCAAGGCAATAAGGATAGGCAAATTGTTCCAGTTGAAAGGGTGGAAATTCAGCAGGTTCCCACAGCAAATAAGTTTGCTGCATTGGTGGTTGAGGATAATGAAGAGGAGGAAGAAGATCAGCTTGTATCAATGACTAACAATGGTATCAGTCCATCTCCTATTCCTAATGAGACTGGGAAACAATTTATAGTACCTAAACTCACACCTAGATCACCTAGTACCAGGAAAGCAAAGGAGAATGATGTAACAAAGGAGTCAAGCAAGGTCCAGGATGTTGGAAAGAAATCTACTAATCACTGGGTAAATAGAACTTTCAATGTAAATGTTACCATGAATCAGTCATGTCAGGAGATTCCAAGTCAGTCAAATGATGTTGAAGCTATAGCAGAGCAGGAAGTGATTAAGAAAAGGGTGAGTTTAGCTTCTGGGAGCCTATGGGTTGATCAAGAGGAAGATGATCCTGATGAGGGTGATCTTTCAGAAAGTTTTGAAGATGATACAAATGAAAATATGGCTGAAGAGGAAGATGTACAAGTAGAGGAGATCAGTGTCAATGGGAATGCCAACAAAGGAGATGTGGAGACTACTGGAAAGGCTATTGTGGAGACCATATTTGGGAAAGAAATCACGGGAACAAGTTCGGAGAATCCAGTGATGGGAACAAGCACTAAAACACTATTGAACCTTAACCCTAACCATAAACCTAGCCCTAATACCACTCAAAGTCCAAACCTTAAGCCTAACACTACTTCCCAGAATCGTATTATTCCAGCACCTAATATACCTAACCTTGACCTTGCAAATGAATCTGATGTTGGTAATGAAATAAGAGATTTGGGTGACAATGTGCCAGCTAATGCACATGAAGAAATGGGGGTGAAAGATAATGGAGCTCAACCTACTGACACAGCTATAAGAGAGCATATGTACAAGGAGAAGGATATGTTTAACAAACATATAAATAATCAAGTCCATGTGCCAGAATACAATAAAGAGGTGGAGAATGAAATTGGGCGAAAAGGGATAGACTTAGATGCAGAATCATCAGCCCAAAATTTTATGAATATTGCAAGACAAGGAGATTTATCTCCTAGACACACTGAGAGAGGGAGATCAGCAGGTAGGGGTAGAATGAAAAAGGAGGGTCCTCAAGGCTCTCAAGCACCTCCTGGGGTCCAAACAAGGAGAACACTGTCCAAAAACCAACAATTCAAATGAATGCTCTTATTTGGAATATCAGGTCAATGAATACACAAAGAGCTCTTGAAAGGCTCATTATAATGGAAAGAAAATATCACTTTGATTTCATTGGAGTGATGGAACCCATGCAACAAAGTAGGAAGCTAAAGAAATATAGAGGGCATATTGGGTTAGAGCAGGCTATTGTAAATACATCTAACAAGATATGGGCTTTTATTGATGGTAAATTTGATGTTACTGTGGAGATTAATGTTGTGCAACAATTATCTTTGAAGTTGTATGATACTGAAGAGAACAAAGAATTCATGCTAACAATTGTTTATGCTAGGTGTGATCACATAGAGAGAATTGAGTTGTGGGATTCTTTATACTATATGGCAAGAGATTTGACAATTCTATGGCTTGTCGGGGGGGATTTTAATGTCATTTGGGATGAAGAGGAGATGTATGGTGGATTTCCAGTGTCCTTGAATGAAGTTAATGATTTCAGACATTGTATGAACACTTGCAACCTATCAGATTTAGGGTTCAAAGGGAGCATATATACATGGTGGAATGGGAGAACTAAAGATGATTGCATTTTGAAGAGATCAGATCGTGTGTTTGCTAACCAGGAAGATCAACAATTATGGCCAGGAATGGAGGTCATTCACCTGTCCAAAATAGGTTGAGATCATAGGCCTCTTTTACTCTCATATAATTATGATATTGAACCTTTCAAAAAGAGTTTTAGATTTCTAAAATTCTGGACAGAACATGAGACCTTCAAGTTAGTAGTAAATGAATACTGGAGTGCTGATTTTCATGCTAACCCCTACACTCTATTCAATCACAAGATGAAGAAGTTAAAACAGGCTCTAACGACTTGGAGTAGGGCAAGTTATGGTGACATATTTCAGAAAATTGCAAGTCCTGAAGAAGTTGTTAAATTTCATGAAGCACAATTTGAACTGCACCCTACTTTGCAAAATAGGGAGAGGCTTCATAAGGAACAAGCTGAGTTATTTAAGCTGCTGGATTTAGAGGAGAAATTCTGGAAACAAAAGTCAGGGATGAACTGGTTTTGTGATGGAGATCGAAATACCAAGTTTTTCCATGCCCATGTGGATGGTAAAAGGAAGAGATTACAATTGAAAAGCATTAAGAACAATGATGGTGATTGGGTTAAAGATAGGGCAGAATGGGCTAATGAGGCAGTGAAATTCTTTGAGACTCAATTTCGTGAAGAAAATATCCCATACTCCTTTGGTATAATTGATCATGTACCAAGGATGATAGATCATGATCAGAATGAAGAATTGGTAAGACAACCTACAATGGAGGAAGTGAAGAAGGCAGTGTTTGGCTTAAATGGGGATAGTGTTGCGGACGTGATGGCTTCAGTGGGAGTTTTTACCCTGCTTATTGGGATATCATAGGGGATGATATGGTGGAGATGGTGAAGGATTTATTCAATGGTCATGAATTACCTAGGTTTATCACCCATACAAACCTAGTCTTATTACCAAAGAAGAAAGAAATTAATACATTTTCAGACATGAGGCCCATGGTGAATCAACAACAAAAAATTTCAAGGAAGTAATGAGGGAAGGGGATGTATCTCCTAGGGCAGCCTCTAAAAGTGGGAAGAAACGTAAGAAGAATCAACAGAAAGAGCAACAACAACCTACAAGGATATTGCCTCGAAGGGCAGCTTCTACAACTACAAGATGATGATCAAGTCTTTAATTTGGAATATAAGGTCTGTAAAGACTCAATAGGCCTTTCAGAGGGTTATAAATATGCAAAGGGAACATAGATTTTTTATTATTGCACTTATGGAGCCATTCCAAAAGACGAGGTTCATTCAGAATTATAGAAGAAGGCTAAGTATGGAGGCAGCAATTTCAAATGTTAATGGGAAGATTTGGTTGTTTTTTGATGCAGTGGTGGAATGGGAGTTGTAGATGGATACTGAGCAACAAATGACAATCAAAGTAAATCATCAGGAACTTGGTAAGTTTATCATGATGACATTTGTATATGCTAAGTGTTGTGCTATGGAAAGATTGGAACTATGGGATAATCTTTACTACCTAGCTAGTGACATGGAGTTGCCATGGCTAGTGGGGGGAGACTTCAATGTTGTTCTTGGGGAAAAGGAGAACATAGGGGGTCTTCCAGTTTATCCTCCAGAATATGAAGACTTTGCATTCTGTGTTAACTCTTGTGGCTTGTTTGATCTTGGGTACAAAGGAAGTCCTTTCACATGGTGGAATGGAAGACCAAATGAAGAGTGCATATTCAAAAGATTGGACAGAATCTTTGTCAACTTTCCATTTCAAAATTTGTTACCTACAATAGAAGTTGAGCACCTTATTAGAACTGGTTCAGACCATGCTCAACTATTGATAAGTTGTGGTGAGGAGGCTATGAACTTTGTCAAACCATTTAAGTTTTTGAATTTTTGGGCTAGGCATGACACTTTTCTTGATGTGGTGAGGCAGAATTGGTGGCTGACTTCATAGGGGATCCTTTTCTGATGTTTAAGCAGAAATTGAAGAGGGTTAAAATTGCTCTTTCCAAGTGGAGTAAACTAACCTATGGAGATATTTTTAAACAACTATCTATAAGGGAGGATGTGGTTAGAATCAAGGAGATGTTATTTGAGGGAGATCCTTCAATAGAGAATATAATAGTCCTTCAATATGCTCAAGCTGAGTTGAAGAAGTACTTGAGCATTGAGGAACAATACTGGAAGCAAAAGGCAGGCATGAATTGGTTTGAATAAGGTGATAGAAATACAAGATTCTTCCATAATTGTGTTAATGGTAAGAGACAAAAGTTACAACTGAAAAGGATACAGAATAGTGAGGGTTCATGGCTTGAAAGCCAAGAAACATTGCCCAACGCTGCAGTTGAATTCTTTCAGAAGCAATTTACTATGGAGGGGGATCCTACAAGCTTTGAGCTTCTAGACAATGTGCCTTGTATGGTGACTAGGGAGCAGAATCTTGAAATATGTAGGCTGCCTTCTAAGGAGGAAGTAAGGGATGCTGTTTTTGCATTAAGTAGTGAAAGTGCAAGTGGTCCAGATGGTTTTTCTGGCTTGTTCTTTCAAGTACGCTGGAGTATTGTGGGAGAAGATATACATAGGATGTTAGTTATGTTTTATGAATGAAGATCACTGCCTAAATCGATAACACACACTAACCTTGTTTTGTTGCCTAAAAAGCCTAATGTTCAAACATTTTCAGATCTAAGATCAATCATTTGAGTAACTTTATTAATAAGGTGTTCTCGAGGGTGGTCCATGATAGACTGGAAAGGATACTGCCTTCACTAATATCCTTAAACCAATCGGGTTTTGTCAAGGGAAGGTGTATCTTTTAAAATATTTTGTTGACTCAAGAGATTGTTACTAATATAAGATTGAGAGGCAAGCCTGCCAATGTTGTGATCAAATTAGATATGGCTAAGGCATTTGATAGGGTGTCTTGGAAATATTTGATGCATGTGCTAAGGAAGATGGGATTTGTAGAACGCTTTATTAATATGGTCTGGAACCTAATTGCTAACAACTGGTATTCAGTCATGGTTAATGGACAAGCTTCTGGATTCTTTCATTCAACAAGGGGTGTGAAGCAAGGTGATCCACCTTCTCCAGCTTTGTTCATCTTATCAGCTGAAGTATTATCCAGATCATTGAACAAGCTATTTGAGGATAGGAAGTTTAGAGGTTTTGGAATGCCAAAGGGAGTGATCCATTGAATCATTTAGCCTATGAAGATGATACTATCATCTTTGCATCTGTTGATGCTTATTCACTTCAGAAAATTATGGATGTTTTGACATCATATGAGTACACTTCAGGGCAGTTGATCAACAAGGAAAAAAGCTCATTCTATATGCATGCAAAAGAAGCAGGAGAATTGGTAAATGCAGTAGTTACTATCATTGGATTTTCTAAAGGTCGGTTTCCATTTACTTACCTTGGATGTCCAATTTTCTATACCAGAAGAAGAAAGATGTACTATAATGATTTGATCCAAAAAGTTAAGGCAAAGTTGCATTCTTGGAAAGGGAAACTTTTATCTTATGGAGGAAAGGCTACATTGATATCAAGTGTAATTCAAAGTATGCCCACACATATATTGTCAGTACTTGATCCACCTAAGAATGTTATAGATCATCTCCATAAAACATTTGCATGATTTTTCTGGAGTAACAAGGAAGAAGGTGGGAGTAGGCACTGGACAAAGTGGATGAATCTATGTCTACTGATCACGCTCAGCTATGTCTTGTAGAAGACTAAGTGGGCGTTGCAAATATAATCCTGGGGTATTATACCCAGAGTCGATCCCACAGGGAATTGACATATCAAGCAGGCTGTTTAAATAGTACTCAGCTGTCACCTGATGTTATTTAAATTACTAAATATTAAAACTAAAGATTAACTATACTAATGTATAAAAAATTGTAATAAAAATCTAAGGTTATGGTTTCCCCCGCTGGTGAACTTATTTCTCGGATTCTTCGTATAGCTTGATTAATCGTCTCTATCAATCATGAACACTCTATCTACCATAAATCTCTCTCAAGTAATTATGATAATTTACTATACGCACTCTCTCAAGTTACGCTAGCTAGATTGCATTACGGTTCACTTAGATTGCACCCGAAGTATTGTTATCTCTAATTTAACCTCTAAACCCTCGGTTATGACTTTCGTCTATACTCTAGGAGTGGTGTTGTTCAAAAAATTACCTAAATATGCACTCTCTCTCAAGTAGATACATAATAAATAGGCACAGCTAATTGAGGGCCCTTCAATCAACTACAACAAGAACGTAGTTGAACAAATAGAGTTTAATCAACCAATAAAAGCTATATTAATATCACAATAAGTTTATTTCCCAACAGGTTCTACCAACAATTAGCTAAATAAATTCATAAGAATAAAATCTAAAACAACTTGCATAATTAAACTACAAAGTAAAGAAGAAAATATGTACAAGTTGATGTTTTGCCTGTGATCCACACTAATTTCGAATTTCTGTGTATCTCTGTGAATCTCCCCTTGTAGTTGTGTTTTAGGAGTCTATTTATAGGTTTAGG
>ML359330.1:0-12103 GCA_005239505.1 Nicotiana paniculata
GGAAGACACATATGAATATGTAGAGCCTGGGTCAAATAATATCGATGCATCCCTATGACAAACAAGAACAATACCTGTAATGACTGAATCTGAAGCAATGGCCTCGGTCCGGGCCGGAAGAGCACAGTACCTGGCCTGACCTCCCCCTCTAGGGCAACCTCGACCTCCCCGGCCTCCACCTCGAGCTGCATGAGGTGGTGGGGTAGCAGCTAGGACTGGAAGAATAGCTGGAGGACCTGGTGGAAGATGTGGAGCCTGATAAATATGAGGGGGTGCACCCTGATAAGTTTGAGGTGGTGCGCCCCTCCTCGCTCTGGGATAATCTCTGATCATATGATGAGGGTCACCACACTCAAAGAAACCCTTGGAGGACGTGGCGGCCGTTGCTGACTCTGAACTGGCTTGATGGGCTGGCCGGTGATAGCACCTCGAGCAGGAGGCACCTGAGATACTGCTTGTTCCTAATAAGGCTCCTGAGGTCTAGGAGGAGCTGGAATACCGCTGGCTGCTGGGAGAGCTGAATGAACATGGCGACTCAAAAAACCCCTACCATAGCGTGCTGCTGGTGCACGGGTTCCTAAAAAATGACCAGTCTCTCGAGACCACTTGGCCTCTCTCTCCTCCCTGTCCCGGGCTAACATAGTCTCAGTCCTCCGGACACTACTCACGGCATGCTGGTAAGTAATATCGGTCTCCAGCTCTCTATCCATGCTGGTCCGAATATTGGGGTGGAGTCCCTCAATAAAGCGCCGAACCCTCTCTCTGACAGTGACAACCAAAGCTGGTGCATGGCGAGTCAAATCGCTGAAACAGACTGCATACTCTGACACAGTCATGGCACCTTGGCGCAGCTGCTCAAACTCCGCACGCCAAGCATCCCTGAAGCTCTAAGGGATAAACTCAAGTAAGAACATCTCAGAAAACTGAGCCCAAGTAAGTGAGGCTGCCTCGTCCGGGCTACTAAGATCAAAAGCATGCCACCACTGATAAGCTGCTCCCCTCAGTTGGAAAGCAGTGAAAGAAACCCCACTCATCTCCACAACACCCCTCAAGAAAATCCAGGGCGTCATCCGAAGCTAGTCCGCTGAACTCAGGTGGGTGGTACTTCTTGTACCTCTCAAGTCGGAGTTGCTCTGCCTCAGGAACATCTATCCTAGTCTCATGATGAGCTGGAGGTGCTGGGGGCATAGGAATATACTCTGGAACCTTCCCAATATGAACTCTCTGCTCAAGAGTACGAGCTGCGGGAGTCTGTGTCCCTCCTCGGCCTGGGATGTAGCTGGAGCTATCAGGAGTAGACCCGCCTGAGACAGAGTACTGAAGGCACTCAAGAACTGGGCCAATGTCTCCTGGAGGTCTGGAGTAACAGTAGGGACCTCATGTGCCCCTCCAACTGTAGCTGTTGGGGGCTCCTATGCCTCTGCTCTAGCCGGTGCTCGGGCTGCTGCGCGCTCGTCCTCTACCCCGGCCCCTACCTGTGGTGGCTTTGACTGGGGGCTCAGGTGCCTGGTCATCAGTACGTCCGGTACAGGTACAAACCATCTACAAGCAAGAATAGAATAGAGTTTAAGGATAAGGAATTCCAAAGATTTGATTGTTCTTAACAATTACATAGCCTCCCGAAGATAGATACGGACGTCTTCGCACAGATCCACGAGAATTAAATAAATCGGCTTGTGACTTGTGACTCCTATGAACCTAGACGCTCTGATACCAATTTGTCACGACCCAATTTACCCTCCGAAAGGTATCGTGACGGCACCTAGTCTCTATGACTAGGTAAGCCTAAAATTTACGGAACATGACAGAATCAATAAAATAAAGCCAGAAAAGAACTCAAGTAGATATAACATAGCTGCTCAGCATATACATTTACTTCCCAAAACCCGGAATGTCACCATAGTCACAAGCTATGTAATAAATATAGCTCTATACAATGAAACAATGGAAAAATATACAAGTCTTCTATGCCTATACTAGAGTATAAGGGGACTCGTGGGATTCTGCGGACGCGACAGAATTACCTCGCGGTCTCCTGGCTGCTGCTAGAACGACTCCTAGCCACGATACTGGATACTGGTACCTGGATCTGCACATGGNGAAAGCTCTCGGATCTCAGTCTGTAGTCCCAATTTAAATATGCTATGCAGTACAGCGGGAAAGCTCCCGGATCTCTGTCCGTAGTCCCAATTTAAATATGCATTTCAGTACAGGGGGAAAGCTCCCGGATCTCGGTCCGTAGTCCCAATTTAAGTATGAAATGCGGTATAAGGGGGAAAGCTCCCGGATCTCGGTCCGTAGTCCCAATTTAAATATGCATTTCAGTACAGGGGGAAAGCTCCCGGATCTCGGTCCGTAGTCCCAATTTAAATATGCAAAGCAGAAGTATGTCAATTATGGCTTAACTAAACAGTCCAAGAAAAACAACAGGTAAGAATAGGGTAAAACTACCTAAGCATGATGTGACTAGTAGCAAATAAGAGGAAATCAAGTCAGAACAGGTAGGCATGCTTACCCTTAGGCTATCTACTCAATTAAGATAGGAAACAGTAATATATGAATGAAAATGAGCGATTTCATGGGAGTAAAATAGCAACAATGACCCATGTACGCACTCGTCACCTCGCGTACACGGTGTCCACATAACAAAATCAGTATAAAAATGCCTAAGGGAAAGTCCCCAACAAAGAATTAGGAAAGCCACTTACCTTGACTGAGCTAATCAACTCAATACCACGCTCTTGCCACGAGTATCTGACTCCTTGTGGCCCAAATCTATTCAAATCGATTGCATGGTGTAAATATTACTTTAAGGGAATAAAATAGCTAATTATTTATAAGTTAATACGCGAAATTAGGAAATTCGCCCAAAAAGTCCCCGGGGCTAAGTCTCGAAATCGGGTAAAATTTATATTTCCCGAACACCCATTTGCTCATGAACCCACTCGAACAAGAATCAACAAAATCCGACGTCTAATTCTCCCTAAATCCTCATATTTCTACTTGGGAAGATTTCATCCCATTTCCATGTTTTTTCATCTAAATTCCTTGATTAGATTAAGGAAAATAATAGAGATTAATGATATATAAAGGGATTAAGGTTAGAAAACATTACCTATGATCCTCCTCTTTAAATCCCACTGAAATCGCCAAGTTCCGAGCTCACAATCAATTTTGGAATTATGAAGTTCAAACCCTCGGATTTTGGTATAAACTGCCTAGACATTTCGCACCTGCGACACTGGGATCACACCTGCGACACTGGGATCGCACCTGCAGTGCCGCACCAGTAGAAACCCAATCACAGGTGCGGAAGTTCATTAAGTGGCCTTGGGTCGTACCTGCGGCACCCCTTTCGCACCTGCGTGCCTGATGCGATACTAAATTGCATAGTCTAGCATGTGATATACCTTACATTTGAGGTGCTTTAACGATAAAAATACACTTGTTATGTGCTTAATGGAGTTTATTTTATGTGTAGGTGAATTGGAGATGGAAACGGAGCTAAAGGGATGCAAATACGTCGAAAATACGCAAAAGGAGACGCCCGGGCGATAGCCGGGCGTTTGCCCCCTAAAGCCTGGCACCCCCTGGCGTTAGGGGGGCGTTTTCCCCATAAGTCCAGGTACCCACTGGCGTTAGGGGGGCGTTAGGGCCCTAACGCCAGGCCTGCCCTGGCTTTAGGGGTGCGTTAGAGCCCAAACGCCCGGGGTCCCCAGTTTCGCCCAAGTCCGAGTTTTGACGGTTTAAGTGTTTCCCGGTTGAAATAGAAGTCTCCTACATGGTTAGGGTTCACCCTAAACATATAAATAGACACCAAACAACACAATTTGAAGGGGATTCGAAGCCACAGAGAGAATTCAGAAGGATTCAACAAGAAAACACCATAGAAGTGACAAACATCGATTTCTACATTTAGTATTCTTTACTTTGTATTTCAATTATGCAAATTCTTTTAGTTTTGATTCTCAATAGCATGAGTAGCTAATTTATTTAGTCCAGGGTTTTGGTAGAACCCGTTGGGGATGAATTCATTGTGATATTAATATATTTTGGTTGATTAATCTCGTTTTGTTTAACTACGTTCTGATTGTAGTTGATTGAAGGAGCTCTCGATTATGACAGAATGAGACCGAGAAAGGGATAAGGTTGAGAAAGAGCAGAAAGAGTGGAATATTCGATTGCTATCGATAAACCTGTACTTACGTTTCATGTTCCATTCCTTGGGGAATGGCATCCTCTCAATAGGAATGAGGTCGGAGGTCCTGATTCGGACAAACCGGTTCATCCACCCTTGATCCTTGTCTTCATCGATGGTGGAGAAGAGAGATTTCGAAGATCGACATTGCAGCTTTATCAGGCCACCTCGATAAAGGCGAGGGCTATATAGCCCGATCAGATGGTCGAGGGTAAAAGACATCCCCTCGACCTGGCTCAAGAAGTATCTAATCAGGTTGACGATTCGCCAGAATGAGGGGTAGATCTGACCGAGCGTCAGTTGGTACTGTTGGAAAAAATCGAGAATGACTGGGTATGTGGGGCCCAGAGCAGGATCTACGGGACCCAACGTGAATGGGTAGGTATATACACTTAGGTACCTTGCTTTGTGAGTAGTAATGTCCTCTTCAGAGGAAGGGACCACCATGTCTTTTTCCTCCCAATTGCAATCTATTTTCACCTGCTTAAGTTCGACTTCGGCAATCAAACTAATATTCCAAGACATGGGTTCACATTGACCCGGGACTGAGGAAGGTTTTTTTATTTTGAAAGCGGAAGTTGTTTCGCACGATCCGAGAATACATTCTTCGATATGAGGTGGCACCACCGCTTTACTTCTAGACGGTCGTGATGACGAAGAGGCTTTCTCTTTATGAGGAACAATTTTATACGTTTTCGCCATTGTTATTGTGAAATTTCAAAAGAAAAGAAGAAGTTGGTGATGGCATAAGAACAAGTTGAGGGAAGGGTAAGTTCAGAGGGATTGAAAAAGCATGAGACTCTAAGAATGATTTAAGAAGTAAAGTTTGCAAAGTTGAGGAGTTTGGCTATTTATAGGGGTAACTTAAGCGTGTTGGGAAAGCCAAATGACCGACCATCAGCCGCCTTCAATTAATGGCCTTGGGGAACTGTGCAGATCCGACCTTTCCATCACATTAGTAGCTGATGTCACGAGGTTGACATCACAGTTGAGGCATTGAAGGGACGAGAATCAAATCATTTCTTATCATTTTATTCTAAGAAATGTCGGGACCATCTGTATACGGTCAAAATCATATGACCCCGATTTTGTAGGTTCGAGAGGTCTCATCGAGGGAATAAGTCCGATAAAGACCTAGCTCGGGCTCGAAGGCAGAATAAGAGGCTCGGAGATCATTTCTTATCATTTTATTCTAAGAAATGTCGGGACCATCTGTATACGGTCAAAATCATATGACCCCGATTTTGTAGGTTCGAGAGGTCTCATCGAGGGAATAAGTCCGATAAAGACCTAGCTCGGGCTCGAAGGCAGAATAAGAGGCTCGGAGACCTAAGTATTCGAGAGACATCGGAGACCTAAGAGAGACATCGGATCCAAGTACGATCGATTCAAAAATAATACCGTTATGAGTTTGTTACAGAAGGATAAGATTCTTGCCACGTCCCCAAGATCATAGGATAAATTCCACGATAGATTTGTACGAATTAGTACGAATCCGTACTAGGTGATTATACAGCTGTCCCAAAAAGATTCTTTACTGTAAATAGAAATGTACCTTATTTGGGGTTCTCCTACTATATAAAGGGGACCCCAATCATTTGTAAGAGTATCATTCATTGAAAAAGAATATACACTTTTACTTTTCTGCTCAGCTCTCAGAAATTGTCCTTTAGCTTTATTAGATTCTCTTTTCTTATTTCTACTGTTCATCGAGGTCCTTCTCGAGGTCACCTTGGGGCTTGAGGAAGAAACTCGTTCATATACTGGTTTGATTTGATCTGCTCATTCAACTCACGTACTTACTTTTCTTGTTAGAGTAATTAGTATTGGATTAAATCACATACCTTTGAAACCTCATTATAAATTTAAATTGTTACTCAATTTTTAGGACAAATAGTTTGGCGCCCACTATGGGGCAAAAGAAAATAGTGATTATTTAATTACTGATTCTCATTACACACGATATTTTTACACTTTTTCTTGTCAAGATTTTCTAATTCTCAGGATTAAAATATGTCAAACTCGCAAAACACACATGTTCATAACATCGAAGCTCTCAGATTTCATGGGGAAAACAACAATATAAGGGTCGGTGTACGAGGGGTTACACGTGCACGGGATGGTCCGCCCCCTGGCCATCGCGTTCGCGATCCTGGGCTCGCGTTCGCGTAAAAAAAACCCCTGCCCCATAGAATCCCTTACACATCGCGTTCGAAAGTGAAAGGTCGTGTTCATGAAGGTTAATCCTGTCGATGCTTCGCCTTTGTGACCTATTCTCCGAGTTCGCATAGAAGAAAATCTCCCTAGTCCCAAGTTACCCTTCACGATCGCGAAGAACAACACACCAGACATCAGCAACAGTGAAAACCTGCAACCTTCCAAGTATAAAATCGATCCGTAGCCTATCCAAAACTCACTGAGCCCCTCAAAATTCAAATCAAATATGCACACAAGTGTAATAACATCTTATGAACTCGCTCGCGCAATCTAAACACCAAAATAATACCTAGAACTACGAATTGGACATCTAAATATATGAAATTTTCAATGCAACTTAAGAACTTTCAAATCCACAACCGAGCATCCGAATCATGTCAAATCATTTCCGTTTTGAACCAAATTTTTCAGACAAGTCAATAATAGTAAAATGAACCTGTACTAAGTCCCATAACCGAAATCCGAACCCGGTAGCTATAAAGTCAAGCTATGGTCAAACTTCAAAATTCTTTAAACTTTTAAATTACTAGTTTTCAACAAATCACGTTAAATTGAATTAGGGACTTCAGAATTCAATTGCGGGCATACTCCCAAGTCCCAAATCATGATACAGACCCACCAAGACCGTCAAAATATTGATCCGGGTCCATTTTACACAAAATATTGGCCGTAGTCAACTCAAATCATTTTTAGGGAAACGACTCACACTTTTTTTCATTTTTCACATAAAGATTTTTCGGAATAAGACGTGGCTACGCACGCAAATTGAGGAACACTAAACGGAGCTAATCAAGGTCTTGGAATATGAAAATAAAGGCTAAAAATTCAAAATGACCTATCGGGTCATCACACAATTCATTTCAATACCATTGTGGTGCAAAATCTTATCCCACAATATAAATTAAACAAGACAAACAACTCAATACCAATATTCTTATAATATGAATACAAAGAGAAATGAAACATGCAGAACAATAAGAAACTACTAAAACAAATAGAGAATAACCAATACTTCGATATCCCAAATTTTGGCAAAACGATAATACCAAAATAGCTAGATGACTCATATAAACGGAAGAACATAATTAAGTGCTTCAAGTAACATAAGGATGGTAATAGAAAGTAGAACATGTGTCAACGAGAATAAACAATTTATACAATTAGAAGCATGTAGCATGTAAGCAGATATTGGGTGAGAAATATGCAATTCGAAACAAGTAACAATTAAACAACAATAACAAGTAAGACATGGATAACAAGTAAGAATATGTAGCAACTAAAGCATGTAATAAGAGATAACATCGCATATACACTCATCATCTCGCATACACGTCGTTTCTCCACAAAATTCACATAAACAATATTTCAACAAGTCTTAATTCCATCAAGTCAAGGTTAGACACAACACATACCTATTTTCGCAATCAAATCAACACTCAACTATGGCCTTCCCTCAAAATTAGCCTCCCAAGGAGTCAAATCTAACCAAATATAGTTCACACGTTTGTTAATCACCAAAACTTAATTTCCAATACATATATCCTATGTTAGGGACTTAGTGTCCTTGGCAAGGTTTGCTCCACTATCATCTCAAAGATGTGAGATTCCAGGAGAATCTCTTAAACACTGAGGTTGATCCACTATCACCTAAGGTTACATGCTGAGTAGTTTTGGTATCATCTGTAATAACCTAGCTCGCTAGAGATATTGTCAGCTTTGAGGATAAGCTCGTATGACTTTTGCTGATGGGATATTTGCTTTGGTTATTATTAGTGGTAGAGCCAAGATTTTCACTAAGAGAGGCTAAAATATAAATAAATAGATTCACGAAGAACCCAAGGAATGTCAATATGTAGTATATATACATATTAAAAAAATTACCTAACTATATAGTGTAATTTTCGAACGAAGGGTTATCGGTTGACATTCCTTGACTACATGTGGCTCCGCCACTGGGTATCACAATTATTTATTTGTTAACTTGGTAAAAACAATAACTAACATATTATTCGCATTTAAACTAATATTTAACTATACTGATAATATTTTAAGAAATCTTTACGTCGTCATCCTATATAACTTGAATAAATTGCCGTTGACATTTCCATTGTGATCTTGACAATCTTGATGGTGAACCCATGTGGGGTTAATCATCTTTATAAATACACGAGGAAACTAGGCTTAATCTTTAAGAATTCTCCAAATCATGAAGGACGCGTGACAACTCTTGCTAGTGACACCCTATAGAAGATGTCAAGATATTAATTAATACGATAAGTCTAAGCTATTAACTTAATTAATGTATTAATTAGTTCTTGTCTGCTAGATATACTGTCACTTGACTAACTCTTGGCATTACTTTCTATAGCTTTAGAAGTATAATAACAACGGCTATAAAAGGAGGAGAAAAGACAAGTTTTCCCTATACGTTAATTCATAAGAACTAGAGCTAGCCTCAAAGTCAACCACATTTTTAAGCAATTGATCCATTCATCAAGTCAAAAGAAAATAAGTATTAGCTAGATCTGGGTCGCTGCTGATGAATAATGAACGTGCAAATCTACACAAAACTACTCTTACAATATTTTTATGTGTAGTTTATTGCGTATCAGCAAGTTAATTGCATCTGTATCATAGAAAAAGTCTTTACTGTATTGTTAAAATGCTTCTTTTTTTTCGTCCAAAGGACGATCCAATTGTCAAAATGTTAGTAAAATATAACTTTCACTACCATATGTATGTATTTGTATGTTCTTCCATAAAGTTTTACTTTATAATAGATTTATGCACCTAAGACGTGTATAAATTAATTATATAATAGACTAATGTGCCTAAGATTAGTATAAATTAATCAATGGTACAATTTAAAGATCAAAGTCTTGTAACTTATCAAGACCATTTTTTATCAAAGTTATGAATCCATATAAAAGTTAAAAGAATGAATAATTTACATACAAAATAGATTCATTCAGAAATAAAAAATAATCTTTTTCAAATGTAGATGGATTAATTAAGTTATAATAATATTTCTGTTAATATTTACTATTAACAAATTAATTTGGTCCAAAAAATTGATTAATCAATCATTTGACCGAAGCCGAAGCCGAAGCCGACCCGAGCGAGCGAGCGACGACGACGACATGATGCTTTCCTTCTTCTCAACTCTTTAAGAGCTAGAAGAAGAGCAATTGTTTATATACCCATCAAAAACCTTTTCCTCTTCCAATATAGGACAATATCCCTTTGTCAAAGAGGGAAACTCAAATATTTCATTTTCCCTCCATTTCCCATTCACCCTCTTTTAAGCTACATTAAAGCTTAATAACCCATTAATCCCCCACATGAATGGGAAATTATATCACGGAAATATGCATGAAAAACTATGTGATTCTCAAGCAAGGATTAATTGCATCTGGATAAGTAGGTTTCCCTTTGAACTTTCTGTAGTGAACTTATGTCAGATATACTCGGTCAATTGGTAGATTTGATATCTTTGAACCGTCAAACTTTGGTGTATACCTAGACAACCATAAGTCACACAACCAACCCTTAACCGTCTTTGATTCTCTATGTTGTGTTCGTTTCAGCCATGAACACCGCCTAGTTTCATAAGTGCGTAGAGAACTGACCTTACAAAATTCTCCTTGGAGTGGCTAACACTTCACACTTACATAGGTGATTCCTAAACGTATCATCCCGTAGATACACTATTTGATATACCCGTATCAAATTTAAAAATTATTAAAAAGTCTTAATGCTTTATCCTTGGTATTAAACATTGTCTCATCACGAGAATGGGCCAAAATTTTAGTTGACAATGTTGAACCGTCATTAATGACTTTGTTTGATCTCCTTGAACCTAGGTCTTGGGATCTACAGTCTTATAGGTAGAGTTACCGCCACAATGACTTGTTCTTGACCATAGTCTCATTCCCCTTGATGATTTCTCAACTACCTCTCTAGTTAGGCCTTTTGTAAGTGGATCCGACGCATTATCACTTGACTTTACATAGTCAATCGTGATAATTCTTCTAGAGAGTAATTGCCTAATGGTTCTATGTCATCGTCGTATATGACGAGATTTACTGTTATACATAACGTTCCCAGCCTTTTCAATTGTCACTTGACTATCCCAATGTATGCATATTGGTGCCAACACTTTGGGCCAAAATGGAATGTCTTCCAATAAATTCCAGAGCCATTCAGCTTCTTCACCGGCTTTATCTAAGGCTATGAACTCAACCTCCATTGTAGAGCGGGAAATACAAGCTTGTTTGGACGACTTCCAAGATACCGCTCCTCCACCAATAGTGAATGCATATCCACGTGTGGACTTAGAATCAGTTGAACCGGTGATCCAATTTGCATCATAGTATCCCTCAATCACCGCAGGATATTCACTGTAGTGCAAAACAAAGTCTTGGGTATATTCTAAATATCCCAAAAATTGTTTCATTGCCATCCAATGAGATTGACCTGGATTGCTCGTATACCAACTCAATTTACTTATAGCACAAGCTATATCTGGTCGTGTACAATTCATGAATACATTAAGCATCCCAACACACGAGCATAATCCAGTTGTGATATGCTTTGGCCTTTGTTCTTTGCTAATGCAAGATTCATGTCAATTGGAGTCTTTGAAACTTTAAATCCTAAGTGCTTGAATTTTTCAAGTACTGTCTTAATATAATGAGATTGTGACAACGCCAGACCTTGAGGAGTCTTATGGATCTTAATCCCCAGAGTTAAATCAGCAACTCCCAAGTCCTTCATATCAAACTTGCTAGTTAGCATACGCTTAGTCGCATTTGTGTTGGCAATGTCATTACTCATTATCAGCATATCATTCACATATAGGCAAATAATGACTATGTGATTTGGAACATTTTAAATGTACACACATTTATCACATTCATTTATCTTAAAACCATTTAACAACATTGTTTGGTCAAATTTCGCATGCCATTGTTTGGGTGCTTGTTTTAGTCCATAAAGGAACTTAACAAGTCTAGATACCTTCTTTTCTTTACCTGGAACCACAAACCCTTTAGGTTGTTCCATGTAGATTTCTTCCTCCAACTCTCCATTTAAGAAGGTCGTCTTAACGTCCATTTGATGAATTTCAAGACCATAAACTGCAGCTAACACTACTAACGTTTGTATAGACGTAATTTTTGTAACTGGAGAGTATGTATCAAAATAGTCAAGACCTTCTTGTTGTCTATTCCTTTTGACAACAAGTCTTGCCTTATATTTATCAATAGTGCCATCATCTTTCATTTTCCTCTTAAAGATCCATTTAGAACCCAACGATTTATTTCTAGGAGGAAGATCAACCAATTCTCATGTATGGTTGTTCAATATGGATTCTATTTTACTATTGACTGCCTCTTTCCAAATAATGATTCCGTAGCTTCTTTAAAGATTCGAGGCTCATTTTCCAATAAGAAAGTCACAAAATCTATTCCAAATGAAGTAGACGTTCTTTGACGTTTACTACGTCTTGGATCCTCCTGATTAAATGTGCTTTCTTTTGTTTCTTCCCGAGGTCGTTTAGATCCTTCACCAATCGACTCACATTCCTTTTTATACGGATATATATTTTCAAAGAACTCAGCATTATCTGATTCTATAACCGTATTATTATGAATGTCGGGATTTTCTGATTTATGTACCAGAAATCGA
>ML359330.1:12281-59357 GCA_005239505.1 Nicotiana paniculata
TCTTTCCGCAATCCCCTTGGATTGGGGTGTGTAAGGGGCCGTTGTTTGATGAATAATTCCATATTCTAAACATGTTTCTTAAAAAGGAGATTCACATTCACCACTTATATCACTTCTTATCATTTTGATTTTCTTGTTAAGTTGCGTTTTAACTTCATTTTTGTATTGCTTGAATGTGTTTATTGCTTCATCTTTACTATTAAGTAAGTAAACAAGCAATATCGAGTACTATCGTCAATAAAAGTTATGAAATACTTCTTTCCACCGCGAGATGGTGTTGGCTTCATATCGCAAATATCTGTGTGAATTAAGTCTAAAGGATCTAAATTCCTTTCAACTGACTTATAAGGATGTTTAACATACATAGATTCCACACAACTTAGGCAATACTTCAATTTAATCTTTCCGTAAGGTTTTATAATTGACATGACTCAAACGTATATGCCATAATTCATTTGACTCAAGTAAGTAAGACGAAGCTGAAATTTTATTATTATTCTCAACAACCATTATATTCAGCTTGAAAAGGCCCTCAATGAGGTAACCTTTTCCTACAAATATTTCGTTCTTACTTATTACAACCTTATCAGATACAAAAATACACTTAAAACCATTCTTAACAAGAAGTCCAGCAGAGACTAAGTTCTTCCTAATCTCGGGAACATGAAGGACGTTGTTCAAAGTCACCACCTTGCCAGAAGTCATTTTGAGAAATATCTTCCCAGATCCGTTGCAGCATTTCTTATAGAAAGCGTCTCTTCGGTTCCAACAGGAGCACATATAGAAAAAGCTTCTCTAACTGCACAAACATGGCGAGTGGCCCCAGAATCAATCCACCGGTCCTTAGGATTTCCCACCAGGTTGCATTCAGAAAGCATAGCACACAAGTCATCAACATCTTCGTGCTTTTCAACCATGTTTGCTTGACTCTTCTTCTTGTCTTTCTTTGGAGCACGACAATCTACAGATCTGTGTCCAGATTTTTCACAGTTGTAACAATTTTCATTGAACCTCTTCTTGCTTGGGTTGTTTTTCGGTCCAGAAGTCTTCTTCCTCTTTCTGTTATTTTTAGGCGCATCCTCAACAATGTTTGCTCCCATTATTGTTGAGTTTCCACGGCCTTTCTTTTCAGCAGCTTTGTTGTCCTCTTCGATTCTCAACTGAACAATGAGATCTTTAAGGGACATCTACTTGCATTTGTGTTTCAAGTAATTTTTGAAGTCCTTCCACAAAGGAGGCAACTTCTCAATCATCGCTGCAACTTGGAATTCTTCATTAATGACAAGACCTTCAATGAAAATTCTATTAGTAAATATAATAAAATTAATACTTTCAACATCAGTATTAATTGGAATTATACCTTCAGCAAGGAGATCGTGAATAATCACTTACAATTCCTGGACTTGAGTAATAACAAACTTGTTATCTACCATTTTGTAGTCCAAAAATTTAGCGGCAACAAATTTCTTCAATCCGGCATATTCAATTTTGCATTTTCTTTCAAGCACAACCCACAGTTCCTTTGACGTCTCCACATTACTATAGACGTTATACAGATCGTCCTCCAGTCCGCTAAGAATGTATTTCCTTCATAGAAAATCAGAATGCTTCCACACCTCAGTCACGAGGAAACGTACATTTTCTAGAGTTTCGTCGGGCATAACAAGGACATCTTCCTTAATGAACTTCTGTAGACTCAAAGTAGTCAAGTAGAAGAACATTTTCTGCCACCGCTTGAAATCAATCCCGAAAATTTTTTTGGGTTTTTCCGCTGGTGTCGCTCGGCTCGTTGATGAATTGGCAGTCACAATAGGAACAGTTTGGTTCCCGTTGTCATTTGTCATTTTTGTAAGAGAATGACACAAACAAAACGTTAAAATCACGTGGAATTTAATCTTCAATGGAGTAGAAAACCACAAAGGTTTTAGTCTCTAGAACAGTGAGTATAACACAAATACAGAAAATAAAAATTAAATTCCTTAAGCTTGTTAGTAAACTGTATTTGTAAAATAATTCTGGAGAAGATAAAATAACATATAAACAGAAACATAAATGAAACAAAAGTTAATCCGAGCCCACTGAATTCACAGTGTTTCCTTAAGGAATTTAATCCCATTTGAGTACCCAAAGTTACGGATTATTTCCTCCCAGGATAGAACGAATTACACACTGGTGTAATGGTACTTCAAACCCCAGAGGTTCAGCAAACATAAAATTCGGTAGCAAATTACACTTACTGTTGCTTTCTTTGAAGTTAAAACAATGCAGAAAAGGAAGAGAACTCAGAAATTCGTATGAAAAATCTGAGAGAAGACTTGTATTTATAGCCAATGTTGAGCTCAAAACTGAAGAGGTGCAACTCTTCAGAATGGTTGTTTACGTAAAACGGTCATAGCATAAATGCCATAACATAAATGGCTATTACGCAACAATAAATCGGAAATTCAAGAGGGAGGTTAATTTTCAGTTACAAAAATGAAAAACGGATAACGGATAACGGAAAAACTTTAATATTATTCTGTTATTAAAACGGATATTTAATAGCCGAAGTCGAAGTCGAGCGAGCGACGACAACGCGTGAGACTTGCCTTCTTCTCAACTCTTTAAGAGCTAGAAGAAGAGCAATTGTTAATATATCCATCAAAAACCTTCTCCTCTTCCAATATGAAAAATATCCCTTTGTCAAGGAGAAAAACTAAAATATTTTAATTTTTCTCATTTTTTATTCACCCTTTTTAAAGCTACATTAAAGCTTAATACCCAACAACTAAGAATCAAGTATCCTTGTTTATTACTACTCCTATGACTTATGTAGAGACATTCTATTTTATTCGAGTGCCGAGGAGCAAAGCTTTTCATTTTATTCGTGTCATGGTTATAGAAAAAGGAAGTCCAAAAATGCCAGGTAAATGTTTCTGATATCTAAATCTTAATAGTAAGAGTCTTGTCAGTGTTTATGACCGTCAGCGGCAAAAAGGCTTGATTCCATTACAAAATGTGAAGAAAAAGATTGATTTAACAAGATATACTTGAAAGCTGAAACGATGTAGTGGTTGTATCTTTTTCTTGTCATAAATCATGCTAGCTGAGTTTCTTAAAACGTTGGTCTCCAAATTAAAAATCATTATCAAGAAATATCATTTTCGGGAATGACAAAGAAATGCTGCAGCTGACATGTGGAAGCATGAGAAGGATTTGCAGTTACTCATCCCATCCAGCCACCCTACTGAATTTGTCTTCGTAAATATAAGTTTCATGAAACATATTAAGAGAGATTGTTCCTTTCATGAAATATCCCGTGAATAGCAGAAATATATACACCCTTTTTCATTTTGAATGATTTTGGATTATAAGTATACATATTCTGAGAATTATTAAATTAGTGTTATTTGTTTGAGTTAGTGATAACGAAAGAGAATATCCGCATTCTTCATAAGTTGCAAGTTAAATATATATATAGTAAATTCCAAACTACATATACGTAAAGTAAATTCCGAAACAGTCTGGCGAGTAACACATGAACGTTAGATTAAAATGATAAAATAGTAACTATTCTGAAGAAGGACCCAAGAACCAATCTGGTGTTATCTTTGTAGTATTTTATTTTTAAAGGGGAGGCAATTTGCAGAGGGAGGGATAAGAATGAATGTATATCTAATAACTGAATGAATCTCAGAGGAAAATAATAAAACAACAAATATTTATAAATGATATTTGACAACAACGTGCTGCTGCCGAGATCAGAGACTTTCATTACTTGCCTTACGGACTTTTTACATGGCATAAATAAAATTTAAAGGAAAAATTACAAAGTAGTAAGAAAAAGAAGTAAACAAAAGTACAAAAAGGAATCACCCTATATTACATCACATATTAACTCCTGAGTTTCTCTCTATTTTTGTGTTAGGTTAATGAATAAATATATATATGATGGATGTTTTCTTGAATTAGGAAAAGAAAGTCTCAATATATACAATTTGCTCCCTCCTGTTGTCATGAAGAGGAAATCTTCTTTGTTTTGTTTTTGGAAATGAAGATATTTCTTCTTAGTTGGGAAGCTCTCAACTCAATGTTTGGGCCTTATTATTATTATTATTATGATGATGTCTTGTGTGAGAGCATAATGGGCAGGCCATTTTGGGGAAGAGCAAAAGGTCCATACTGTATTCCATTCTGTGGGCCCATCATAGACCACCTGCCAAACATTGAGGAGAGCAAACAAATATTAGGAGATGAGTAACACTTGACTTACTATTTATAGGAAAGTCTATTTTTAGAGCTTTTCTTTTAAAATGGAAATGATAAGAATTCAGTTAGAGCTTCGTAGAAGAATATGGTTTTTTATATTTTCATTTCACCAACCTGTACTTTGTGGTCAGATGATGTACAAGTATCAAAATCTCCAGCTTGGCTAATTCATTGCCTGGACATGAATGGATCCCATTGCCAAATGGCATGAAAGTATTGGGCTTTGGAGAAACCTGGCACATCAACAGAAAAAAAAAAAGGATTTGTCTCAGATCATAGGGGAATTATCAATTATGAGGGGAAAATAATTAATTAAAATTTACTAGTGATATGTACCTCAAATCTTGAAGGATCAAACTTCTCTGGTTCTGGAAAATTGTCAGGGCTATGGTGAATGTTTCTAAACAGTGGTAATACTTTCCATCCTTTTGGTATTAAAAATCCTGAAAATATCAAGGAAAAAGGTACTATATATAGTTAATAAAAATAATAAAGAAAAGGGTGTTCTTTTTTTTTTTTTTTTTTAATTTTATTTATTTAAAAAAACTGAGGGGTCAAAGCTGACCTTCAAACTCAACATCTTCAACAGCTTCTCTGAAAGTAAAAGATAAGATAGAAGCAGCTCTAAGTGTCTCTTGAATCAGCCTTGTAGTCATAGGCATTTTCTTGGTGTCTGCCCATGTTAACACTTGTCCTTCACCATTCTCTTCTTTTTCCCTCATTATTCCCTCTTGCTCTTCCTGCGAAGACAACAACAGCATTACTTTTTTATTGCACCCTTAAAATATTTTTTAACATTTTCCTTTCTCTTTCTTGGTTTTATTTTAGATTGGGAAATATCCGGAGCGGCAATTTGAGTCCAGATCCATTGTTTAGCTCATCTTGAACTAGTCTATCTTAGTTCAGGTACACTTTAGACTGAATTAGGTAAAAACTTATTTATTAAGCTAACCCATCTTGACCCGTCCAAATTCAACCCAACCTGTTCATTTGCCACCCCTAGAATTACCCCACAAAGACATGCTACAAATATTAAGTTTCAAACAAGTCAAAAATTTTGAGTTTATTAAATTAAAATTCAGAAAAATGATACTAGTAGGGCATAGAATCTTACAGTGACAGATTGTAAGACACTAGGATTTTCTCCAAGGTATTTAAGGATCCATGTAAGAACACTAGCTGTAGTGTCTCTGGCGGCAAATATGACTCCAATGATATTATCTGCAATTTGGTCATCAGTAAGATGTTCTTGATCTCCCATGAAAGATCCCAGCAAATCAGTATGATTCTGTTTTGTTTCCCTCCTAACTGACATGATTTTTGCCAAGATCTTTGCTAGTTCCTTTCTTGCTTTCATTGATTTGTGGAATAGTGTTCCAGGGAGATTGATTGGCATTGAATTGTATCCCGTTTCAAGAATGTAGTAACATCTCTTCAAATCCTCTCTATACAGCATTTCATCCTTTCCAAATATGGAAAGCAATGCAACGTTGAATGTGTACTGCCAAAAAAAAAATGTTACTAAATTGAGAAAACATGTTCGTAGTCATTTTGGGAAAAAAAAAACAAACAGGGGACTCTGTTTTTGAGAACATACTGTTTTCATTTCTTGATAAGTGTTGATCAATCTTCCTTCCAAGGATTCAAGTGAGGTTTTTGCGATGGATTCGATGTCAGAGACGATGTTTTTGATGGATTCAGGCATGAAAGCTCGAAGAACTAGCTTCCTCAGCTTGGCATGATAATCTCCTTGATGGAAAAAAATGGCTTGTTTTCCCAACATCCTCTCTTTGCTTGCTGGAAATGTAGGCTTAAAGAGATGAGCTTTTGTGACCAAAACTAGCTTTGCTGCCTCTGGGCTTGATATCATCACACATGGGCATCCCAATATGTGAGTCTTGAATATTGAACCATACCTGTTTCAAAAAATCACACACACACCCATTGCTCATTAGCAACTCAAGATCAGGAAATCAAGAAAATGAAAAGGGTTTTTAGAGTTTAATAATTAGTACTAACTTCTTGACTTTGGAGGTAAAGAAAACACTTGGGTTTTGAGAGTAAAGTTGGAAAGTTTCTCCAATATAAGGCCAACCCAAAGTGCCAGGAGGAAGAGGCAACTTCTTGATACCAAAAGCAAACAAGTTGAAGATAGAATGGAGAAGAAGAAGAAGGGAGCAAGAAATGAAAGCAAATAAGCAAAACATGGAAACAAACTCCATGACTTTTTCTCTGTGTTTAACAAACAAAAAGTACCAGAAATGATACTACTCCTAAAACTCGTGGTGACACAAATAGAGTGAAGATGAGAAGACACCTTTGATGGTTTAATGAATGAATACAAAACCAGATGAAAGGGTATATATATAGGTAAAAGGAGAAAAAGAAGACCCCCCCGGGGAGGGGGGTGAAGGGGAGAGGAGGTGGGAGTAGGGGCCTATTTCCAATTACAGCTCGAATCACACACACGGAATCTCCCTCCAGCTCATGTTTTTCTCTAAACTAAGTATTTCATTCACTTTTACTTGATAGGTTTTGATTTTATACTTAAAAATAATAAATGAATTATATAGTTTACCATAATATTTATATTAATTAATATATATTTTTAATAATTTTAAAAAATAATTTAAAATGAGTAATTAATATTTAAGATATAATAAAATAAAAGAAATTATCTTTTTTTAATGAGTTAAAAGTGATAATTAAAAATAAAAAATCTATTTTTAAAATACTGAACAAATAAAAATAAAAGTAGAAGAAAAAGAGAAAATGGAAAGAAAAAGATCTATAAACCAGAGTGCGTCCGGCACGTGTCAGTCAAGATGTTTTAAAGACTTGAGAGAACATGTGACAACAGTTAGGACTCGTTTGGTTTACTTACAACACCCTCCCTTTCAATTTAGGCTAGATAATTTGATTCGGTATGTAACTTAAGAAAAAAAAGATTTTTAAAATTTATGATCTTAAATGCTTAAGAGTAAAAGCTTTATGGGGACATGATATTTGTGTGATTATGTAAGTTTTTTATTTATGGTAAAATGAGTAAAATGAAGAATTTAAATTTATATTATTTTCAATTGTAGAAATGTGTCATTTTTTTAAAACGGGCTAATAAAAAAAATATGCCATCTAAATTGAAACAACGAGAATAGTTATATAGAAATTATAATCTAAAAATTAGTTATGTCGAGAATAATGATAAAGGGTATTGCACGTTGATAACAATGAAAGAATTCTTATATATAGAAATTACTTGCTTTTAAAGGGTATTTTTTATCTTTAAATGATTTGATCTCTGTATTGTTAATTAATACAATAATTTTATTTCACTTTCTTTTTTAAATAAAATGATACATAACTTCTCGCATTACTAAATAAAAATATCATGTAATATCGCCAATTAAAAATTCTGAATTTAATTTGTACATATTGATTGGGTTATTATTTATAATTATCTTTTACTTCCTTCGTTTCAATTTAAATTTATAGTTTGATTTGGCACAAAGTTTAAAAAAAAAAGACTTCTGAAACATGTAGTCATATAAACTTAAGGGACAAAAGCTTTATGTGGCAATGATATTTGGATGGTCATAAAAGCCTCTCATTAAGGGTATGGTGGGTATAATAAAAAATTTAAAATCAAAATTATTTCTATATATCGAAATATGTCAATTTTTTTGGAACATACTAATAAAAGAAATGTGTCATTTGAATTAAAACAGAGGCAGTTAAGTGATACGCGTAAGGTTGAAGGTTGGGTTAGAGGTTTGAGGGAAGTAATAAATGGGCGTTTGGACATAAGAATTATAAAACTCCGAAAAAAGTGAAACAAATTTCAAGTGAAAATGTTATTTGAAAATTAGAGTTGTGTTTGGACATGAATATAATTTTGGGTTATTTTTGAATCTTTTTAAGTGATCTGAGTGAAAAGTTTAAAAAACAACTTTTTGGAGATCAGCATTTGTTCATAAAATTTTCAATTTTCACTTGAAGGTGCATTTTGAAAATTTTCGAAAATTTGAAAAACTCAAAAAAGCAGTTTTTCAAAATTTTCACTCAAATCACACCGCAAAATTTCAAAAACAACTCAAACTAAATTTTATGTCTAAACACAACTCTAAATTTCAAATATCATTTTCACAAAAAAAAAAAAAAAAAAAAAAATTCACCAATTTTTGGAATTTTATAATTCTTATGTCCAAAGTCCAAACGCCTACTAAGTTGTTTGACCACGACTTGCACTTGCAGGCAGCTTTTTGGCTATGTTGATTGGTGTGAGAGCAAAAGGGCAAAGTGGAGAAACACAAAAATAAAAATAAAAGGGGAACAGCATGGTTATCCGTACAACAATTGTACATCTATTCTCATTTTTGAAGATTTATGAAGTAGGGAATCTAGACTTTTGAAAATAACATTTAAATGCATCGATCCTTTACAGGTTCTTTCATTTTTTGATGAATGAGTTATAAAATGAACCATTTTGTTTGTGTTTGTGTTTGTTTTGTCTTTGTTTATTATACATTTCTTTCCATAAAAGGAAAATTTTATTCTTGTTTACGTCATTTCTACTTCTTTGTTGAGATATTTTCCTAACTAATATAGTAAAAGTTATCTCATGCTCTACTTTGTCTTTTGAACAAATTTTTAAAAGAAGGAACAAATCATTCCCTTTTAAGATATAATTTAAGATCATTAGACTTTTTAGAGAGTCGTAAAACACTTAACTTATATCTTTCATCATTATTTTGCAAACCTATTTTCTTAATAGACAACTATAGTATTATTTTTTAAGTTCAAAGGCATGTATGTATAGAGAGCTAGAATACACGCATTGAGAATGGTATGTAATTTATGAGAGTTCACGTCTTTTAGGAGTATAGGATATTATTATATAAGTATAAGATGGTTATTGATTTAATAGTTGCCAAGTGCCCAGTTGACATAGGGATCCTAGTTGAAGTTTGACCTGATGAACTCATTGATGGGTTGATTTGAGACTTGACCCAACTTGGAGTATCCCATAATCAACATTTTCTTTGCTTTGATTTATTTTCATTAATTAGGATTAAATGGGTTGGAACTCTTTTGAGTGCACAACTTAGTTATTAGACAAGTAGTGATCTCAACACCAATTGATAAAGGCAGATTTCTTTCTTGAAATTATAATCCCGTTCCTTAGTTTGAAGCTAAATATATAATTTTAAGTCTGCTCTGTTGGGAATAAACCCCCCACAAAAATAATATTCACGGCAATAAAAACAGAATAATAACGTAGCACCGAGATACGATAATCAACAATAGTAAAAGAGTGACAATGATATCGAGATTTTTATGTGAAAACCCTTTCTAAATAAGGGGAAAAAATCACTACCCCGAGAGGAGCAACTGATATCACTACAGTAAGGAATTTTACACTTTGTAGACCCGAGGAAAATACTACAAAGATCACTACAATACTCAAAAGAAATAACCCTCTTTTGATATTCCCACCTCACTACAATATCGCTCACACTCTCTATTTTTCCTCACATGCTATTTTCTTATACCCTATGTGTGATGCCTCACTCTTTCTTTCTCTCTTTGTTGGTGTATTGAAAGGAGAGAAAGAGCTCTCCTTTTATAGGAGAAAATGCGTAGCCTCCAAGAATGCTACAGGAGGAGCTTCAATTCTCTTCCATTCATTTCCAAACTTGGGCCAAAGTAATAATAGGCACATGCCTATTACAAATGGGATGGAGCACACAATCTCCCCCTCCATTTCCATTCACCTGAAGGAGGTAAAATCGGGGTTTTTAGTTTGAGTGCATGCTGGCAAGTTCTTTGCATAGCTCGAACTTGTCTCTCAGTGCCACTTTGATTAGCATATCTGAAGGATTCTCACTTGTATGGATCTTCTTGACCTGCATAGATCCGTCCTCTATTCTTTCTCGAATCCAGTGATATCTCAAGTCGATATGCTTTGTCCTTGCATGGTGCATGGTATTTTTTCTCAAGTCTATTGCACTTTGGCTGTCACAATAGACTATCTATTCTTTCTGGTGCAATCCAAGTTCTTGAAGAAATCGTTTCAACCATACCATCTCCATGCCAGTTTCACTAGCGGCAATATACTCTGCTTCAGTTGTAGAGAGTGCGACACATTTCTACAACTTCGACTGCCCCCCGAAAATGTGAATAGGTATCAAGTAGTAGATTTAAGATTATCAATATCACCTGCCATATCAGCATCTGTGTAACCCTTCAAGATTTGATCAAATCCTCCAAAACACAAACAATCTCCTACAGTACCTCTTAGGTACCTGAGTATCCACTTGACTTCTTCCCAATGTTCCTTCCTAGGATTTTCAAGGAACTTGCTAACAATATCAACTACATGAGCAATATCAGGTCTGGTACATACCATTGCATACATCAAGCTTCCGACTGCTGAAGAATAAGAAACTTTGTCCGTGTTCCCTTTCTCCTCCACTGTTGTAAGACACATCTTCTTTCTCAACTTCAGATGACCAGCAATAGGTGTGTTGACTGGCTTAGCACTTTTCATGTTGAAGTATTCCAGTACACGTTCAATGTACTTCTCTTGAGATAGCCACAACTTTCTGCTTGTTCGCTCTCGAACTATCTTCATCCCCAGAATTTGCTGTGCTGGGCCCAAGTCCTTCGTATCAAATGACTTGGACAAATCTCTCTCCAGCTTTGCATCAGCCCCTTGTCTTGTCCTACAATCAACATGTCATCCACATACAACAACAATATAATATAGTTGTTGTCAGAAAATCTTTTGAAGTATACACATGGATCATAATAGGTCTTTATGTATGTTTGACTTTTCATGAATGAGTTAAACTTCATATACCACTGCCTTGGTGCCTGCTTCAACCCATAAAGACTCTTATTCAATTTGCACACCATGTGTTTCATTCCAACTACTTCAAATCCTTCTGGCTGCTCCATATAAATCTCCTCTTCCAAATCTCCATGAAGAAATGTAGTTTTCACATTCAACTGCTCCACTTCAAGATCTAGGCTAGCTATTAAGCTCAAGATTGTAGGAATAGAAGGAATAGAAGTCATTTTGACAACAGATGAGAAAATTTCATCAAAATCAATACCTTTCTTCTGTTCGAAGCCTTTAACCACCAGTCGATCTTTGTATCTGACCAGCTTGCCATTTCCATCTTTCTTGAGTTTAAAGACCCACTTACATTTGAGTGGTCTTTTACCCTTTGGAAGTTCAACCAGCTTGCAAGTGCTATTTTTCTGTAGAGATTCCATCTTTTCTTGCATAGCTTTCATCCGCTGGTTCTATTCTGGATGAGACAACACCTCGTTAAGACTTTTTGGCTCCCCGTCATCACTGATGCGGACATACTCTGTGGAAGGGTACCTGCATGACTCTACCCTTGGCCTTTTTGATCTCCTCAGAGGTTGAGGTTGTTCTTCTCCCTAATCAGGGTGCTCCACTTGCTCGACATCATCATCAAGTTGCTCCCCCTGCTCAATAACCTCACTAGGTTGCTCCCCCTGCTCGGCAACCTCGTCGGACCTACTTTCTGCACTTATGGGATTGTTAGAATTAGAAGAATGGTAACAAGGTTAAGGATAATACCATTCTTGGCCTTCTCTGACTGATCATCTAGAACTCCAACTTCACTTTCTCGGAAGATTACATCTCTGCTTCTAATGACCTTCTTCTTTACAGGATCCCACAATCTGTACCTGAACTCTTCATCTCCATATCTGCTGAATATGCTGGGAACGTATTTATCATCCAGCTTTGTTCTCTACTCATTTGGTACATGTACAAAAGCTCTGCAACCGAACACCTTTAGATGTGAGTTGGACACCTCCTTGTTGGTCCAAACTCTCTCTGGGATGTCAAAACTCCAATGGAACTGATGGACTCCTATTGATCAGGTAACAGGCTGTCTGAAATGCTTCACCCCAGAATGACTTGGAAAGTTTAGCCATTCTGAGCATGCTTCTCACCTTTTCAACAATGGTGCGGTTCATCCTCTCGGCTACACCATTGTGCTGTGGGGTTCCAGGAACTGTCTTTTCATGTCTGATCCCATGACTTGAACAGTACTCTTCAAATTCCTTTGAAGTATAATCACCTCCATTGTCTCTTCGGAGACGCTTTAGCTTTCAACTCGTCTCCCTTTCCACTAGAGCATGAAACTTCTAGAAAACTTGAAACACCTGATCTTTGGTTTTCAAAATATAAACCCACAATTTTCGTGAAGTATCATCAATAAAAGTAACAAAATATTTGTTACTGCCCATCGATTCAATTTCCATTGGACCACACACATCAAAATATACCAAATCAAGTATATTCAATTTTCTTTCAGACGATGTCGGAAATGAGACTTTATGCTGCTTACCAAATAAACAGTAGTCACAAGGTTTTACCGTTGTACCTTTAGCATAAGAAATGAGTGATTTTCTGGCAAGAATCTGCAATCCCTTCTCGCTCATATGATCCATTCTTTTGTGCCACAAATATGCAAAAATCTCATCTTGTGCCGCGTTCAATTCTCCTCGGCATATTTCTACAGTTGTCCTGTACAACGTGCCACAAGAAACTCCCTTTGCAATGACCAATGATCCCTTGGCGAGTCTCTACTTTTGATTTGCAAAATAGTTCTCGTATCCATCTCGATCTAAAGCAATTCCCGATATCAATTTCATTCGCAAATCAGATACATGCCGCACGTCTTTTAGAACCAATGTGCATCTGACGTTTGTCTTGATACAAATGTCACCAATCCCTGCAATCTTTGAGTAACTTGTGTTACCCATTCTCCCAGTGCCGAAATCACCTGCTACATATCTACAAAAAAGATCTCTTACCGGTGTGGCATGGTAAGATGTTGTTGTGTCAACCACCCATTCCGACTCTAGACCTGCCAAGTGCATGCATTCCTCTTCTTCATTTATGAAGAGAACAACATTATCATTGTTTTGTACCACGGCCGTTGTGTTGTCGTCATTTTTCTGGCCACTAGTTTCACCTTTGCCCTTCCTTGGATTTGGGAAATCTCTTTTGAAGTGACCTGGTTGATCACAATTGTAGCAATTTCTAGCTCTTGATTTGGATCGGTTCTTAGACTTCCCACGAGCTCCGGATCTACCATAGTTGCTCGAACTCCTCGATAATTCCTGCCTCTACCTTCTGTGATGAGAGCCTGCCCTTGATTTTCAGCCTTCTTTCTCATCTTCTCATTGAGTGGAAGAGCTGATATGACGTCTTTCAACTCAATAGTAGTCTTATCGTGCAAGATGGTTGTTTCCAATTTATCGTACAAAGATGGCAACGAGTTCAACATCAAGATGGCTTTATCTTCTTCCTCAATTTTCACTCCGAGGTTGGCGAACTGTGTGATTAGTCCGTTAAACACATTTAAATATGACAAAAAATTCGTACCTTCACCCATGTGTAGGGCGTATAACTGCTTCTTCAGGTACAATTTATTTGTCAGCATTTTGTACATGTATAGGCTTTCCAACCTTGTCCAAATACCACATGCGATATCTTTGTCAATGATGTTATTTACCACATCATCTGATAAGTGCAACCTGATTGTACTAGCAGCCTTTTCATCCAAGTCAGCCCAATCTTCAGCTTTCATGTTATTAGGCTTTTTGGCATCAACATCTTATTACCTTGTGTAATCCATGTTGAATGAGAAGATCCTCATCCTTCTTTGCCATGTTGAGAAATCGCTATCTCCGTTTAATTTTTCTACCTCGTAATTTACTCAGGACATTTTGTTTTCACCGAGTATAGTACTACCAACGGTGAATGGTATTTCTGTGAACGAGTAGAACTTGTGCTCTGATACCAGTTGTTGGAAATAAACCTCCCACAGAAATAATATTCACGATTATAAAAGAGGAATAATAATGTAGCACCGAGATATGACAATCAACAATAATAAAAGAGTGACAATGACACTAAGAATTTTACGTGGAAACCCCTTCTGAATAAGGGAAAAAAATCACGACCCTGAGAGGAGCAACTGATATCACTAGAGTGAGGAATTTTACACTTTGTAAGCCGAGTAAAATACTACAAATACCACTACAATACTCAAAAGAAATAACCCTCTTTTGATATTCCCACATCACTACAATATCAATTACACTCTCTATTTTTCTTCATAGACTATTTTCTTATCCCTGTCTGTTATGCCTCACTCTTTCTTTCTCTCTTTGTTGGTGTGTTGAAAGAAGTGAAGAGCTCTCCTTTTATAGGATAAAATACGTAGCCTCCAAGAATACTACAAGAGGAGATTCAATTCTCCTCCATTCATTTCCAAACTTGGGGCCAAAGTAATAATAGGCACATGTCTATTACAAATGGGATGGATCCCACAATCCATACGATATCTCTAACTGATAATCGCTCACTGAAACTGTCATCTGATATGCCATTAATTTATCTCGCTTTTATGGTGTGCTTGATTATGTAATCATCACTCTGTGATCTAAATTTTACTTATTAAAACTCTCACATATATAATTCAGACGTTAGTTATAGGGTGCACTGTTTATTGCTTGACAAATTCTTACTTATTACTATCCTGAATCACATGGCAAATATATAGCTGATCATGACTATCGTAACCATTAAAAGAGATTAAATTTCCCAGCACATCGTTTTTGAAACGGAAAAGGGCCCAAATCACCCCTATCATTTGGTAAATGATTTTATTTTATGCTCCATTCATCTTTTGGTCCAAAAATACACTCAGCTTTATCTTTTGGACTAAAAACAAAAATTTTTGTGGTCCCTTTTTTAATATGTTGGCAGCACGTAATTGGTCCACGTGGCTCTCTTGTCCAGATCAAATTTAATCCACTCCAAATATACGGTCAAAATCGGGCATGACCGATCTTGTAAGCTTGAGAAGTTGCTTCGAGAATAGGTTCATAATGGGCCGAGCTCGAGCTCGAGCTCGAAGACATGAAGATCGAATTACTCTCTAAAGATCGAGACCGAGCATGATCAATCTCGAGTGAGGCATAGTAACGGAATGATGAGATATTAGCAACGAGTCGAAGATCACGGCGGAAATCACGGGGCAGACGAATCAGGCGTTTATTGACACCAATCATGGGATTTGTTTCCGTCATTAGAATTGTACCTTATTTAGGATTCCTCCATTATATATGGAGGGATCCCATTCATTTGTAACGATGCCCATTCACTGATTAATATACATACGTTGCTCTATTTCCATTATTGTTTATTTTTATTTACTATTGTTTTTCATTTCCCTTACTACGGATCCTTGAGACCATCTTGAATCGAGGTCGAGCGCACTACTGACATACTGGTTTGATTTACTTAATCGTCCAATTCATTCTTTTAATTCACAGTTTATCAATTGATATTGAATTAGATCACTTATCCTTATAACCATAATACAAGTTTAATTATTACTCGAATTTCGAGGTAAACAGTTTGGCGCCCACCGTGGGGCTAAGAATAATAGTGATTATTCGGTACTGATTCTAGTAAAACACACTATTTTACGCTTGTCTTTGTCCAGAATTTTTGCTTTCACGTTGAAACATGTCAAACTCACAAAATGCATCCACATACAGTGACAATGGCCTCAGACTTCACGAGGAAAACAAAAATGTGATTGCTCCAGGAATCGAGGTGCTGCAGGCTGATCTCGAAGGAATACCTCCTATCAACCCAGTCGACGTCAGTTTTCATGTTGCTTTAGAATGCGGATTTGGGTGCAGATCTCGAGGGGAGTGTACGTAGAGAAGGAGAATCTGATGGCCGTGGTATGCAGGGCAGAGGAGATGAAGGAGTCAGTCTCCAAGTGATATTTGAAATGCTTCAAGATCAACAAACTGTCATTTCTCAGTTACATAACCATCACAGAGCTCCAAATAGGGTCGAGCCAGAAGTTACTCGTCGTATCGAGCCAGTACTCGAAAGATTGAGCGATAAAACATTGGGGACTGATCCTATAGTAATAAAAATGCTCGAGGAGCTCACCAAGAGAATTGAATCAGGGGAGAAGAAGATCGAAGCCAATGATAAAAAGGTGGAGACTTACAGCTCTCGAGTTGACCAGATACCGGGGGCACCACCTATCTTTAAAGGAATGGATTCTAAGAAGTTTGTGCAAAAACCTTTTCCTCCGAGTGTGGCTCCGAAGCCCATTCCAAAGAAGTTTTGTATGCCCAACATACCCAAATATAATGGGAGCACTGACCCCAATGAGCATGTTACCTCCTACACATACGCCATTAAGGGTAATGATTTGGAGGACGACGAGATCGAGTCTGCGCTGCTGAAAAAGTTTGGAGAAATCCTGTCGAAGGGAGCAATGATTTGGTATCGCAACCTGCCACCAAATTCAATCGATTCATTCGCCATGTTGGCGGATTCTTTTGTTGAAGCGTACGCCGGGGCCATAAAGGTCGGAACAAGGAAATCAGACCTCTTCAAGGTGAGGCAAAGGGATAATGAGATGCTAAGGGAGTTCGTGTCCCGATTCCAAATAGAGCGCATGGAGTTGCCACCGGTCACAGATGATTGGGCAGTTCAAGCTTTCACCCAAGGGTTGAATGATGGAGTTCTATAGCATCACATAAGTTGAACAAAATTTGATCGAATACCCAACTATAACTTGGGCAGATGTTCACAATCGGTATTAATCGAAGATCAGGGTCGAGGATGACTAATTGGGAGATTCTTACGGTTCAGTACATCCAAACAGGTCGACAGGTAAAAGTCGGAGGGACGTCGATAGAGAGCCGAGGTCGAATAAAGATCGATATCAACCATATATTTCCGAATGAAGGAACAACTGTCCGGGACGCAATTCCACCCGGAACGATCGAAGAGGTGATCGAGGACAAAGTTCTCGGGGACTTATGAGCAAGTCTAGTTTTGACAAGTATGAAGATCCCACAGAAGCACCTCGGCTATCAGAATACAATTTTAGCATCGATGCATCAAGCATTGTATCGGCTATCAGAAGAATCAAAGACACTAGGTGGCCCAGACCCATACAGACTGATCATTCTCAAAGGAACCATAATTTAATGTGCAAATATCATGGCACACACGGTCATAGGACCGAGGGTTGCAGGGAATTAAGGGAGGAGGTAGCTCGACTATTCAACGAGGGCCATCTTCGAGAATTCCTCAGGACCGAGCTAAGAATCACTTCAGGGAAAGAGACACCAACAGGAAGAATGAACAAGAAGAACCTCAACATGTCATTTATATGATTGTCAGTGGTGTCGATGTTCCGCAGGGACCCAAATTCAAACGCACCAAGGTATCGATCACTAGAGAAAAGCAGACTCGAGATTATGTGCCCTAAGGCACTTTATCATTCAATGACGAAAAAGGAGAAGGCATTTCTCAGCCACACAACGACGCTCTGGTAATTTCTATCTTGTTAAGTAAAGTTCAAGTTAAGTGTGTTTTAGTGGATACAGGTAGCTCAGAAAACATCATCATATCAAGGGTCGTGGAGAAACTTGGTCTGCAGGACCATATTGTACCTGCATCTCGAGTCCTCAACGGTTTCAATATGGCCAGTGAAACGACTAAGGGGTCGATTATCCTACTAGTGAACATGGCTGGAACTATCCAAGATAATATGTTCCATGTCACCGAAGGCGACATGAGATATAATGCACTACTCGGAAGGCCTTGGATCCACAACATGATGGCAGTACCGTCGACCCTCCACCAAATGATGAAATTCCCGATGATGGATAGTGTAAAAATGGTATACGAGGAGCAGCATGCTGCAAAAGAAATGTTCGCGATTGAGGAAGTGACACTGATCTCGGCACTATCGACCTCATAAAAATTGAGCACCAAAGGAAAAAAGACGGCTAAATAGCAATCACCACCCCCAGCCGCGACCGAATCGGAGAAACAAGTAGTAGATGAAGAAGAAGAGGAGGATTTTCTAACTCCCTGGAATTTTGTTGTTCTCGAAGATTCAGATGCCACCAAATCAACGGTCGAGGAGCTGGAACAGTGATACTGATCGAGTACCTGCCCGAGCGAAAAGTATACCTGGGAAACGGGTTAACCCCCGAACTCAGGAAAAAACTTATTCAATTTCTTATTGATAACATGGACTGCGTTTGCATTGTCGTATTTAGACATGACAGGGATCCCACCGGAGATAAAAACACACCGGCTGAGCCTGGACCCCAAGTTCAGACTGGTGAAGCAAAAGTAAAGGCCCAAGTCCGAGGTAAAGCATGCCTTCATAAAGGATGAGGTAACTAAACTTCTCAAAATAGGGTCCATTCGGGAGGTAAAATATCCCGAATGGTTAGTTAATGTAGTGGTAGTCTCTAAAAAGGGAACAAACTTAGAATGTGTATAGACTATAAGGACTTAAACAAAGCATGTCCAAAAGATTCTTTTCCATTGCCTAATATCGATCGCATGATCGATTCCACGGCCGACCACGAGATCCTTACTTTTCTCGACGCCCATTCCGGGTATAACCAAATTAAAATGGACCCGGAAGACCAAGAAAAGACCTCTTTTATCACCAAGTATGGAACCTATTGCTATAATGTAATACCCTTCGGGCTAAAAAATACAGGAGCTAGATATCAACGCCTAGTTAACAAAATGTTCAAAGAACAAATAGGTAAGTCATTGGAAGTTTATATTGACGACATGCTAGATAAGTACCTGCGCGCAGAGGACCATTTGGCTCATTTGCAGGAAACGTTCAAAATCTTAAGGAAGTACAACATGAAGCTCAACCCCGATAAATGTGCTTTCGGGGTCGGATCAGGCAAATTCCTTGGCTTCATGGTATCAAATCGGGGGATCAAAATCAACCCCGATAAAATCAAGGCCATCGAGGAAATCACCATCGTAGATAGTGTAAAAGCTGTACAAAGGCTGATCGGACGGATAGCCGCCTTGGGTCGATTCATCTCGAGGTCATCAGATCGGAGCCACAGGTTTTTCTCCCTACTCAAAAAGAAAAACGATTTCGTCTGGAATTCGGAATGCCAATAGGCATTGGAATAATTAAAGTGATACTTATTGAGCCTACCTCTGCTTCACACTCCGAAGGCAGATGAGAAACTTTACATATACTTGGCAGTATCCGAAATCGCGGTAAGAGGTGTCCTAGTTCGAGAAGAGCAAGGTATGCAGTTTCCTATCTATTATGTAAGTCGAACCTTAAGGGATGCAGAAACTAGGTATCCACACTTAGAGAAATTGGCACTTGCGTTGATAAGCGCTTCAAGAAAATTGACCCTATTTTCAATGTTACCCCATATGTGTGTTAACCACTTACCCACTCCGTAATGTTTTGCACAAGCCCGAATTATCGGGTCGATTGATCAGTTGGGCCGTCGAACTCAGCGGGTATGATATTGAATATCAATCCCGAACGGCCATCAAGTCTCAAATTTTAGAAGACTTCGTCGCTCATTTCACACCAACCCTCGTGCCTGAAGTTGAAAAGGAACTTCTGTTAAAATCAGGCCCGTCATCGGGGGTATGGACCCTTCTCGAAGACGGTGCTTCAAATGTGAAGGGGGCTTCGGGCTCGGCATCTTTTTGAATACGCCCATGGGTAGCATTATCAGACAATCAATTAAAACTTCTAGATTGACTAACAATGAGGCCGAGTACGAGGCATGATTGCAGGTCTCGAGCTAGTCAAAAGCTTGGGAGCTGAAGTTATCGAAGCTAAGTGCGACTCTCTACTGGTAGTGAACCAGGTAAACGGAACCTTCGAAGTTCGAGAGGATAGAATGCAAAGGTACTTCGACAAATTGCAGGTAACTTTGCACCGTTTCAAAGAATGGACTCTACAGCATATACCTCGAGAACAGAACACTGAGGTCAATGCACTTGCAAATTTGGGGTCATCGGTCGAGGAAAATGAGATCAGCTCGGGGACTGTCGTCCAACTCTCGAGATCTGTGATCGAGGAAGGAAATGCCAAAATAAATTCTACAAGCTTAACCTGGGACTGGAGAAATAAATACATCGAGTACTTGAAGAACGGAAAGCTCCCATCAGACCCTAAAGAATCAAGGGCCCTTCGAACTAAAGCTGCTTGTTTTACATTAGACGAAGATGGAACATTATACAGAAGGATGTTCGATGGACCATTGGCAGTATGTTTAGGACTAGGAGATACTGATTATGTTCTATGAGAAGTCCATGAAGGCACTTGTAGGAACCACTCCGGCACCGAGTCACTAATCTGCAGAGTCATTAGAGCGGGATACTACTGGGATAGCATGTAAAAGTACTCCAAGAAGTTTGTTCAAAGATGCGATAAATGCCAAAGGTTTGCGCATGATCCACCAGCCCGGAGAACTACTTCACTCGGTCTTATCCTCATGGCTATTCATGAAATGGGGAACAGACATCGTCGGCCTCTGAAATCGGCCACAGGTAAAGCTAAGTTCATTTTGTTTATGACTGACTATTTATCTAAATGGATCAAAGCACAGGCTTTCGAGAAAGCCAGGGAGAAAGAGGTGATAGATTTCATATGGGATCACATCGCATGTCGATTTGGGATACCCGCAGAAATAGTATGTGACAACGGTAAACATTTATCTACAGCAAGGTAACGAAATTCCTCGAGAACCATAAAATAAAGAGGATATTATCAACACCATATCACCCTAGTGGGAACGGACAGGCCGAATCAACGAACAAGACTATCATCCAAAACATAAAGAAAAGGTTGAACAAAGCTAAAGGGAAATGGAGGGAAATATTACCCGAGGTCCTATGGGCATATCGGACAAAGTCGAAGTCCAGTACAGTAGAAAATACATTTTCCTTAGTATATGGCTCCGAAGCCCTGATATCGGTCGAAGTCGGAGAGCCCAGTGCCAGGTTTCAACATGCAACAGAGGAATCGAACCACGACGCCATAAATACCAGCCTCGAGGTGTTAGATGAAAAATGAGAAGCTGCACTCGTTCGAATGGCTGCACAAAAGCAACGAATCGAAAGGCACTACAACAGGAGAACCAACCTTCGCCACTTCAGAGTAGGGGACTTAGTCCTAAGAAAAGTCAGCATCAACACTCGAGATCCTAATGAAGGGAAAGTTGGCCCAAATTGGGAAGGACCCTATCATTTCCTCGATATAGTCGGCAAAGGATCCTATAAACTCGAAACGATGAACAACGAATCACTGCCAAACAACTGGAACATATCACTTCTAAAGTGATACTATTGTTAGGGTATGGATTTTTCTTCTCTTTCATTTATATACATATTCGACACTAACTCATTGCAGGAGTTTGGCAAAAGGCATCGAGACCCCAGGTTTTAAAGTACGCGTTGCACTCTTTTTCCCTTAGATCATTTTTTATCCCAAATGGGGTTTTCCGACAAGGTTTTTAACGAGGCAACAATTATGTGCTACTTGAGGACATTTCGACAGTATCCAAGGCTTCTTTGCAATCAATCTCAAATACTGGGGGGCATCACCCTCAGGTGTTATGTGTTCGAGAAATATACCTCGTGTCAATAGGCCTCGATAGGCAAAACCTTTTAATGGAAAAAACTATTGAATAAACCGTGCCCATATATATTAGTCGAGACCCGATGGAAAAATATGTACACATGTATAAATTATTCAAAGAAGCATTCTTTCTTCATCAAACATCGCACGTCTCGAAGAAAATTCTTTATTATGCAGATCTTATACTTATGATTTTGTGAAAGATGGCTCAAGAGCCAAGCGCAAACATATTTCAAACACTCGGGGAATGCTTAATCGAGTTATCTAAACTCAAAGTCATAAGACCTCAATGAGACACCCCTCGATATATAGGCCAAGGCCACCATTCTCAGGGACTAGCCTTGCAAACAAGTTCGAAATGTTATCGGAAAATAAGCGCGAGAGGCATACCCGAAGGCTACAGCCAAACTTAAGGCTACGGCCGAAACACGGCTCGGAGACGTTCGGATCCCGCAATAAATAATAATAGGCTTTCAAATACTTTGAAAAACCGTTTAAAAGGCTACCCTCGACAAAACAATTAAAAAGGGGCTTCGATAAAATCAACCCTCAAAAAACCAAAAGGCTTCGATAATATCAGCCTTTGAAAAACCTTAAGAGGTATCAAACTATCTTAACATAAACGTGCTAAGGCACAAAAGAAAAATGGGGTTTCCAATCATCGGACCCTCAAAAAACATGATGGGTAAAATAAATAAATGCTAAGGCATAAAGTAATTTTTTGCTAAGTCTTTTAAGCCGAAAAAGGGAAATGATAGCCATTTTTAGAGGCCAAATCGGCCCAGTCTAAAGAGCCTAAGGGCCAATACATTTAGAGTTCAAGACCTTGTTCTCACTCAATTCAGACCTAAGGGTTCCATTATCCCGAGCTCGAATAAAGTCAACTAGAATATGGCTCAGAGATTTATCATAAAACCTTAAGGGGTATGTTACTGTAAGTTCGAAACTTATCCATTACTTGATAAAAAACCTAAGGGTTTGTTTAAATTCAAAACTTACTCGAACTTAGTTACAAACACAAAATAGTCATGGCACCGATAAAGTCACCCGAAATCTCGAACATATCATTGGGCTCGGGGACTCACTTATAAAACCTAAGGGTTTGATACAAGTTCGAAACAGTGTTCGCTCAACTGCAAAGACTACAACAATTAAATTTTCCCAAGACAAAAACAAAGTAGATTTTATCACAAATCAGAGACAAACTAGAGAAAGAACTTGTTATTTATAGAAGGTATTTACAAAGACCACACGAGTCCTTACACAAAAAGCAAAGAAAAAATACAAATGAAGAAAAATCCTAAGTACCTAGTCCACTTTCGGAGACGCCCTCGGGAGAAGCATCTTCGGGGGCTTCATCCTCATCTTCTCTGCTCTCGGATCCTCTAGCAGATTCTTCTCCATCGGAGAGTAAAGCTGCGGGCTCATCCTCCAAAACTTTTTCACTCTCATTATCATCCGAGAGGTCGAAGCCAGGAGCATGCACTTACTCGAGAGTCTCTCTCCGGGATTGCCGCCTAGCATGATCGACAACACACGGAAATTTGATTTTGGCAGCAGCAGAGATCTCTTGTGCCCAAATGTTGGTAGCCTCAACGTCAGCTCAGCAAGAGGCCACAAGCGCTTCTGCCTCAGATTTAACCTTAGCGAGCTCAGCGGCCAACTTAGCCTCGAGCTCCTCAATATTTTGGGCCCGAGCCAAACTTTCTTCCTTCACACCTTGGAGCTGGCGCTCGATCGAAGCCAGTTGGGCCCGAAGCGCGTCTTTATTCGAGGCAAGACGATCCATACTCTGCTTCCACCCCATAGTCTCGACCTCCTTCATCTTGGCCTCCTGTCGAAGCTGCTCTACCAGCTCACCCTTCTGCTGGGCCTGCAAAGTCAAAGTGTTAAAATTTCCAAAGCCAAGTAAATACATAACAAACCCCCAAAAAGTTACATTACCCGTTAGATGAGCTCAATCTGTTCTCGATGAGCCCTTGTAAGTCCGGCTCGGAGGTTCCTGATCTTCGCCTCCTTTTGAACATAGAGGAGTTTGACGTCGTCTTTCTCCTCCACGAGATTCTTAAGTTCGGCCTCACATCGGGTCAGTTCAGCCCGGGATTTGGAAGACGCTTCTCGATGAAGCGCCATAGCCTATACACAAAGGAGAAAGTCAGACTTAGAAATATGTGAATTAAACGCGAGCGTAATTACGAGAGATGGAACTTACTTGTTTCAAAAGCCACTGAGCATCGTCAAAAATGAATGATGCATCTGGGTCGGGACCATCATCGACCCCTGTGAAGCATTCACGGAATATATCATTCCCTTTGTGGGCCAACCCCACATCGAGAGTCCCCATGGACCGATCATCTTGGAACTTCCCTTCGGAGAACGTAGGGCCGGGCGGCGAATCGTCAATATCAATTGTCCCAAGTGGGCCACTTAGGACATTATCTTCTCTTTGAAGGGCCTCAAAACTAGACCCTTTAGGCACACCAGTCGGTTGTTCATTGTGACGAGGGGAGTTTTCACCACCCGATAGCTCGGGGACTCTGCTCGGACTCCCTTCCGAGACTTCTTCGGTTCGATATTAAACCGCCTCGACCACCACCGGCTCGTCAACCTTCAAAGCTTCAGTACTTCCCCTCTTCCGAGCTACCAGCAAGCAGTCGGCGTCCTCTCCTTCTTCGTCCTCCTCCTGAAGTTGTTGAACCACATCAGAGATAGGACTGCATTGTCACGACCCAAATTCCCAACCTTAGGGATCGTGATGGCGCCTAACACCGCACTTGCTAGGCAAGCCAATGTTAGAATTCAAGTAGCTAATTTCCTTTGATTATTTTCTTAAGTATCAATAAGTAAATTTAAAGTAAACTTAATTTAAATGATTTTCAAAGATAAAATAATAAAAAATTGAATAAAAACGAAACACGAACTAATCATATAATAGATCTAGAACTACCCCAGAGTCTGGTGTCACAATTCACGAACTACTAAAGAATGCTAAAACACTGGGATGAAAGAAATAGTGTAACTGTTCTGAATATACTAAAATAGTTTTATAAAATTGGAGAAGACTTTCGGGATCTGCAAACGCTGGCAGATATACCTCGTGTCTCCGAATAAATAGATGGATGCTCTAAAAATCTCTACTAATGGCTAGTACCTGGATCTGTACAAAAGAGTGCAGAGTGTAGTATCAGTACAACCAACCCCATGTACTGAGTAAGTGCCGAGCCTAACCTCAACGAAGTAGTGACAAGGCTACGGCAGGGCATTAACAACATATAACCTGCGACAATAATATATACAATAACACAATAAAATAATTCTACACAAACAAGAAAAATATAACTGAGGTAATAAATATAAAGTAAGAAGGAAATCTAAACAAATAATTAAGTACTACAATAACAATGAAATAACTCAGCCGCCTTTTTCAGGCCTCAGCTATAACCAACTCTCAAATAATTTTCAAATTTCCAAACATTAACTTTAAATAAAAGTAGTGCTAAAATATGAAAACAGTAAGTTTTCAAATCTGTGTTTTTCTTTGAAAATCAGTAAAAATATAAATGTCCTCCCTTATCGCTCCTTGTTGCGGCGTGCAACCCGCTCCCATCTGTCCACCCTTATTGCTCCTCCCTAAACATATCACCCTTATTACTCATGTTGCAGCGTGCAACCCGCTCCCATCTGTCCACCCTTATTGCTCCTCCCTAAACATATCACCCTTATTACTCATGTTGCAGCGTGCAACCCGCTCCCAACAGACATATCATATCAATTTATTCATAATTTCACAATTCAAGTCAAAGCTTTTCACTATATTTATGTCTTGACAATTGTAAACAGAACAAGTTTCACTTTAAATAACTGTAAAAGCAGAATATGAAATAATGACAATAAAATAATGAGTGTTCCAACCTTTATTTTATGAATAGTAAAACATGCATATTCTCCCTTATCATTGTCTTGTTGCGGCGTGCAACCCGATCCCACCTATTCACAATATTACAATCAATTTGTTCACCCGTATCACAATCAATTATCCACCCTTATCACAGCCCCCTTATCACAGTCTCCTTATCACAATCAGTTTTGTTTATTCATCAAAAACTTTCACAGTTCAGGCCAAGCCTTTCACAACACCTTTATTTCAACAATTGCATACAGAAAATAGTATAGCTCGTAAGCCTCAACCAATATCATTTTACAATAAAACCAACCAGAATATATGTAAACACCGTAACACTGGCAACCCAGTTCAATCTTTATGTACTATGATAGAATCAAGAGAACTACCAACACTTTTAACACACTTGCAACAACAATTGGCAATAATCAATCAAAATCAAATAGCCACGTAAACCTCAACAGTCCTAAGATAGTTAAACTGCAATTCTCATAACTTCCTCAATATTATCAAAAATGAAAGCAACAGGAACATAAATATATATGTGCCTCGTAGAAATAATGCCAAACTACTCAACCGTTTTGTACCACAAGGAAACCAAATAAACAACCAATACTCTTTCCAAAATAACCACAACAATATTTAACAACAACGGAATAAGTCTAAGTAATCGTAGAAACAATAATGAACATAGAACAATTAAGCCAGGGATCAATTAACTTGGGAACGGGAAAGTGATCATGTTTAACAGACCATTTGGTGGTGCATAGATACTCGTCATCTCACCTATACACCACACACATGAATTTCACATAGCAAACAAGTGGGGACTCCTATTCCCTCAAGTCAAAGTTAGACCAAACACTTACCTCAATTTCACAGGCCACTCAGAGCTCAATTATAGCTTTTACCTTAGAATTCACTTCCAATACACTCGAATCTAGCCATAATTAACTTAATATCATTTATTAATGCTAAAGGAACTAACTTTACTTAAAATTATAATTTTTCCTAAGTTTTCTCAAAAAAGTAAAAATCGGACCCCGGGCCCGCTTGGTCTAAACTCGCGGTTCGGACATTCACCCACGAACCCAAATATACAATTAGTTTCGAAATCCAACCTCAATTCGAGGTAAAAATTTGATTTTTACAAAATTCCCTAATTCTACCCAAACCCTCAATTTTTATAATAAAAATTCTTGGGGGTGATATTTAGTGAAGAAATTCGTTCCTAGGGTTGTGGGGTTCGAAAATTTGAAGAAGAAGAAGTCTGCCCGTTTTATATTTTTTTGCCAGCTATTCTGCCTCGTTTATCGTGTCAAATCATCCCGAAACTCGACTTTTATGTCTCCAATGGATTCTTTGTGAAATTCTAGTCAATTTAGGCTTTTGAATCACTCAGTTTGACCTTATAATGAAGGAGATATGTAGGTTTTAATATTTGCAAATAGTGCAGATTTTTAATACGCCGTCAATGCCAATTTCGTTATTAACCTGAAAAATCTAGCAACCTTAGTAACATGACCATAAGATCCTCATACGATATCCAAATTCGATGATTCTTTTTTCTACGGGTCCGTAATTATGATACTGATCTAATACTTCATTCAAAACAAAAATCGGAGCTCATTTGTTCAATATGATATCATTTATACTTGAAGAAACGACGTCGAAGCATAAGAAAGAACGAGCTCAACACAACCCAAACCTATTTGAAACTCACCCGAGCCCTCGGAGCTCTAAACCAAACATGCACACAAGTGTAAAAACATCATACGTACTTTCTTGTGCGATTAAATCATGAAAATAACATGTAAAACTATGAATTAAACCTCAAAACTCATTATTTTTCTCAAGAACACTTAAGTTCACTATTTATCAATCGAACATCCGAATCACGTCAAATAAATTCCGATTCTCGCCAAATTTCGCAGACAAGACTTAAATATCATAAAAAATCTGTATCGGGCTCCGGAACCAAATTACGGGCCCGATACCAACGGTTTCAAACGTTAATTCATTTATTTATTTCATTAATAATTCAGCAAAATAATTTCTTTCAAAAATTGATTTCTAAGGCTTGGGACCTAGGAATTCAATTCCGGGCATACGCCCGAGTCCCATATTTTACTGCGGACCTCCCGGGATTATCGGAACACGGATCCGGGTCTGTTTACTCAAAATGTTGACCAAAGTCAATTTTAATAAAATTTTAACTGTAAAAATTATTATTTCTCATATTTTCACATAAAAGCTTTTCGGTTGCACGTCCGGACAGCGCACGCAAATCGAGGTATTTAAAATTAACCTTTTTAGAGCTATTAAGCCTAGAACGGAGTCTAATTTCACAGAATGACCCCTTCGTTCATCACATGCATGGTCGACCTTCGATTTTCGATCCCTATTTCTCTTGCGCTTCGGGGTATTTGGAGGCGAGATCCTTTTCCTCTTCTTCTCTTTGGTTGGCCTCAGAACCTCCTCTTCACCAGGCGGAGGTGGCCTCATAACAACATTGTCTCTGTGACCTGCATGAAGAGAAACTAAGTTAAAGAACAATATTTTTACAGAGAAGCATCAACATATGAACAAAGGAACTCACCGTGATTTTTAGCCTCCCACCGACCCCTGGCCAAATCGCTCCAACAGCGCTCAACATATGAAGAAGTAGAGTCCAATTGTCGAACCCAACCTTCGAGGTCCGGAATCGCACCAGGAAACAAAGGGGAAGCTATACCATGAAAAAGAAATTAGATCGGAGAAGAATAAAGAAAGCAAAACAGTAAACATCATCGACAGAGTTGTACTTACGTCTCATGTTCCATTCCTCGGGGAATGGCATTTTCTCGGTGGGAATTAGGTCGAAAGTCTTGATTCGGACGAACCGGCCATCTATCCTCAGTCCTTGTCCTCATCAATGCTCGAGATAGTGCCTTTGTGGCCCGACACTGGAACTTTATCAACCCACCTCGATAAAGGTGTGGGATGATAACCTAATCAGATGGTCGAGGGTGAAAGTCATCCCCTCAACCTTGCTCAAACAGAATCTAAGCAAAATGATGATATGCCAGAAGGAGGGGTAGATCTGACCAAGGGTGACCCGATATTGGCGGCAGAAATCAAGTATGACTGGATCTACGGGGCCCAATATGAAAGGGTAAGTGTACACACTTAAATACCCTTCCACATGGGTAGTGATTTCCTCCTCAGGGGAAGGAATCACCACATCTTTGTATTCCCAGTTACAGTCATTTTTCACCCGCTCGAGATCGTCTTCAAATATCGAACAAATGTATTGGGACATGGGCTCACATTGTCCTAGAACTGAGGAGGGTCTTTCGACTTTAAGATCGGAAGTCAGTTCGCATGGCCCAGGAACACACTCCTCAATACGAGGCTCCACCGGCGTTTTGTCACCGACCGACCGCGATGAGGAGGCTTTTTCTTTTTGAGGGACAGTTTTAGATGTTTTAGCCATCACTACGCGAATTTCAGGAAAGAAGAAGAAGTTGATGTTATGATAAACACAAACCGAAGAAGAAGATGAACTTAAAGAAAATTGAAAATCTTGTAGAGATTTGGGAAAAGATTTTGGAAGTAAAGATTGTAAAGGTTGAGAGATTGATCTATTTATAGTGGCAACTTTAACGGTTTGAGAAAACTAGTGGCCAACCATCAACCATCGTTAATTAATGGCCTTGGGAACTATGCAAACGTGACCCTTCAGTCACTTCTGTCGCTAAGGTCATTGGATTGACGTCATGATCGAGGTATCATAGAATCAAGGATCAAATTGTTTCTTATCACTTCACTCTAGGAAACACGGGGACTATCTGTATACGATCGAAATCGGGCATGGTCGATTTCGTAGGCTCGAGAAGTTGCTTCGAGAATAGGCTCATAATGGACCGAGCTCAAGCTCGAAGACATGAAGATCGAAGTGCTCTCTGAAGTTCGAGACCGAGCGTGATCAATCTCAAGTGAGGCATGTGAGCATGTGATTTTTCACCTACTAAATACCCCTACAAAATTCGATAAATAAATTAATTTCATAGATTTTGTTGAATTTTGGTGATTAATTGTGAATTATTTTTGCATTGCATAATCATAATTCATCCTATAAAATTGATTTTTTTTTGCATAATTAGGTGCATAATCGTAATCATTTTTAGGAAAATTACAAAATTTATCCTTCAAATAATTACAAGTGTTAACTGATAATTTCACTTCTTTTTTTACTCACTCGTTAGCTAATTTTTCTTTTCAATTAGATAAAACTAGAATTAGAGCTAATTAATATACTATTTAGTAATTGAATTAGTTAATTAATGACGAAAATACGATTAATTGACATAATGTAGAATTAATAGTTAAATTATCAATTTATTCATTTATCTAACAAATTATGAAGTTGATTGATTAGGAGTACTAATTTAATTATTTTATTCTTAATTATTTTATAATTTGAAAAAAATAAGGTCAGAATCAATTAATTACTTCTTTTTTTAGTTTAATTAGTGTTAATTAAAGTAATTAAGGCTCAATTGACCCTAGGGGGCTAAAATCAGACCTGGGCTAATCTACCCAGGCCTAAACCTATCTCTACAGTACCCAAACGTACCCAGCCCAATAGCCCCTTACCCGGCATGTCCTCCACTACCCAAAATACCCCGTTTGATTTAATTGGTGGAATCCTGGCCATTGATCGAAATAGATCAGACGGCCAGGAACTCCCTCTTTTTCAGTATATAACTGTCCAAACAACCCCCCTACCCTCATTCAATCCAAAGTCTAAACGCCCCAAACCCTAAAACCGCCTCCCCATCCTCTTCGTCTCTCTCTGCTGTATAAACGAAACCCTAGCCTCCTTAGGGTTCCGCCGCCCGGAAATAGCCTAATGGCGGCGTATCTCCGCCAATCGACCCCAACTTTTAACCAGATGATCCTCACCCTTCCCTCAATCATCTCCTGTTATTTATTCCACCAAAATCCCACCCAAAATCATCCGATTTCAGATCTAAGAATCTGAAAAACCTAAAATGCTACAACATTTGACTTCGAACGATTCAACGGTTCGGACCTACATGAGTCAGTTGCTTTTGATAAGAGCAATTGATTCATGTGCGTTTGACTCATTTTCAAACCCTCCGGAGTCCGGCCAAGGTCCGACTATTTCATTTTTTGCCGGCCAAACCTTTCTTTTACAGGGTACCACCCCCTCTCCTTTCTATGTGTTTCGTGTTTTTTTTGTATGAATATGCGTAGTTTAATCAGTTTTCTTTTCTTCCTTGTGTCACTGTTTTCTTCTGAATTTATCACTGTTTTGATTACTTTCTTTTAACTGTTCATGCTTGATTAGTTTGAAGCCCCAAAATATATATTTTTAAAAAAAACATGTTCTTAGTTTAGACTTGGTTAACACCTACATGCTTAGGTTAATTGAACCCTATTTGGATATTGGAATGATATAGTTCAGGTTTTGACGATTCATGAGTTTTAAATGTGCTTCATGTGCTTGCATCAATTAATTGACCATGTTTAATTTTTCTTTGTATATTATGCTCAGCTATTCGACCCCCTAACCTGTTTTTTGATTTTTAGTTTATTGTTGAATTGATTTCGCCTCAACTCATCTTTGATTTAGTAGTCTGATTAGTTAACTATTAATTAGTTTGATTAGGTATACCCTTGAAACTAAGATAACTAACATTATAATTGGAAACTAACTCTAAAGACCTAAACTAACTAACCTAGAACCTAAAAATAGCTCACCTAGAATCAAAGATTGATTAGTGAGCTAATCATCTCAATTAGTCAACATTTGATAAGCTAATTACATACTAAGCTAAGAGTTAGTTAATTGAAGCCTTCACTAATGGTTAATTAAGTTGATCACTCAATTACGTTGATTAAGTATAATGACTCAAATCGAGTTAATCACAATTAGGTTTAAATCTAAAACAATTCACCAAAGCTTAAAGAATCAAGATTAGTTTTAATTAGGCAAGTAAACTAGCATCAAGCTAGTAATACTTATCAGCCCTAGTTAACTAAGGAACCTGACTAGGTTTAGATAACTAGAGTTAAATAATAAACCAAGTGAATTTAACCTTGATTACCCGATGGTAAATTCAGGGACTCCAAGGGGTATATTAGGTAAATTAGTCTAGCAAATCAGATTCTAAGGTTAAAAGGGTATTTTTCAAAAGAGGAAGGTTCGAGAATGACGGCAGCTGTCCCAAAGATAAGGTGGACAGCTTCCCTATGTACTATTTCAGCCTTTTGGATAAGGAAGATGCAAAAAGCATATCCCATCCTGGAGCTCCCTATAAATAGGCTTTCCTGTCACATATTCTGCACTTCCTTTTTTTTCCGGACCTTTGGCCCTGCTTAAAATCTGGATACTGAAATTTCATATACACACACAGTAGAAATCCTATACAAAAAGAACACTCGATTAGGTATAGAGATATCTGGAAAAAAAATCTGGTTTTCCTCAGTCTTGGTATTCTTGAACTTGGGTGGTAGCTGACTGGGTTTTTTGGGTTTCAAAAGTTTATCCGGTTGAAATCTGTTTTCTTGCCGGTCTTGCTTCAATTTCTGGTTGTTCAAGCATTTTTACTCAAGATTTCTGGGTTTGTTATTGCTGAGTACTAGTTTTCTCCTCTGGTTTTCTGTTTGCTGTTGCTCAAATTCTCCTTCTGATTACTGCCTACACTTGACCTTTATTTGGTCAAGTTTTCTGCTGTTTTACTCTTAAAGAAGTTATGTAACCATTTATCCGTTCTCAATGAAATGTTGATTTGAAATTTTCATCTTCTGTTCATTATAAGCTGGTTGTTTTGATGTCTAAAACTCTTTTCTTCTGCTCTATATAATGTGACAATGTGGGTGTGGTAATGAGTCTATGAGTGTGATAAAGGTAGTCCTGTAGTTGGTATTTCTTTGCTGGTATATTTTGTTTATTTCAAGTTATAGGTATATAAATGTAATTGAAACTTGTAGTTCTACCTCCTAAAAAAAAGGCTGCACTAAGGTGTAGAATCTGACCTTCTCTATGGTTAGGTTATCTCTATAAGTGTGCACAAAATATGTTTTCAATTGAGTCTCTTTGGTCAATAAAAACATTCAACACGCAAGTCTCTAGATAGGTTAGTATTAGCACTAGGGTAGATGAATTTGACCTGTTAATGGTCAAATTCACCCCATGATAGTGCACAAAAAGTAGTATAAATGGCTGAAATTCACCCTTTAAAGGATATACAACATGTAGTTAAGAAGGGCTGTAGAGTAAAGAATCTGAACCCTTGTATGGTCTGATTCATTCTCTAAAAAGGCCAAGAATAGTCAAAGTGTCCAAATGAATACTGGTTGAAGTACTGGTATGGTTGTTAAAAATGTCAAACAAGGTTGCATCTCTGGGTTTGAATTAGACTCCCTCTTATAGTCAGATTCAATCTAAGAAAAAATGCAAACATGTTGCCTTTCTTTCTGGTGAATCTGTAATTACTTGTCAAAAATCTGGTGGTTCATCTATGTGTGATTATTACAGTAGAGTTAGCTCTTAAAGGTTTCTGTGATTAATTCTATATCCATGAAGTCATAATAGAGTCATTAGATAGTATTAAAGGGTAGTGAATCTGACCCCCCCACCCACCTTAATGGTCAAATTCACCCCATAAGATGCTTATATATGTTGGTCTGGACGATTTAGATTTTATATAGTCGGATGTCACTATGAGGGTAACATTTAAAGGGTCGAATCTGATCTCTGTAATGATCAGATTCAGTCTTTTACAGCGCACATGAGTCCTGTACGGTCCAGTTGGGACTAAAAGATGAAGAATACAGATCCTAAAGCGTGGAAGTTGCTGGCTTGCATAGGAGCAGCAACTAACCTTGCTCCTTTTATTTTTTTTATTTATTATTGAAACCTGTATATTTAGTTTAAGAACAATGTAATAGCGTAATTACAACCTTTTGTATATATAAGGACTGGACTATATTAGAGTTTGAGAATCGGTCGTACTTCCTGTAATGTTTACCATGATAGTTATGGAAACTAGAATTTCAGGCCCATTAATTATGTTAAATAATTTATTGTTGAATGGTATGAGGAGTATCAACTCTTTTCCTAAAAAATATCGGATAATCTTAATTTAAGAGGCTTCGTTAGTTTTACTCTTTTTGTTATAAAAGTTGTTCCTTCACGCAAACAAGGATAAAGATCTACATTGTATCCGTAAGCAGTATATAAGTATTCATGTATTGGGTATAGGTCGAACGACAAAGGAATATGATGCCTGTGACATTGTATTGACAACTCAAATCTGCCTCTTTTATTACAATGCCAATGTTAAATGTGTTAACACATCTGCTCCTAGTTGTTTCAGGCTGTTCAAATTTGAATCATGTCAAAACTAGCCACAATTAGGATTGGCCAAAAGAGTTGAAACAAATTGGGTTAAAACATGGCCATAGCCCAAAAATCTTGTCCTTTAGGTTAGTAGGTTTAATTTTAGACAATCTGCACATTCCTTCTAGATAGAATCATGCCCCTTTAGATTGAAATTTGATAAAGAGTCGAATATTATTCCAAAACCACCATAACCTACCCTCGGGAGTGGCAACTTATGCCCCCGACTCTCAACTCTAAACAACTAATTAAAACGCACATAGCAGCCATGGGTGCATTTCATGTGACGTTGTTGCCGTGTGCTAAAAAAACAACAAGTTCACGCCATCGTGACTTGTTTAAGATAAATCCATAAACGTCTTAATTGGTCTTAAAACTAAAATGTTCCTTCAAATAGAAAACATAAAGAATAATCAAACATTGCCTCAAATCGGCACTATAAAACCATCACGGCCATAGTCTTGACTGCGTAATCTAGACTCGGGTGCGACAACTCATGTCCCCGTCTTCAAATTCAAATTATATTAAAATCGCGTGTTGCAATTGCGGGTGCATTTCATGTGGCATAATTGTAATATGTCCAAAAACAAACAAGTGCACGCCATCGTGACTTGTTTCAAGATAAATCCATAAATATTAAAAGTGGCTAAAAGTTGAAAAAGGTTAAAAAGCACAATAAGTTTAAAATATGTAAATGATTAGATAATTAGGCCAAATATTAATAGCTAAGCGACCATGCTAGAACCACGGAATCCGGGAATGCCTAACACCTTCTCTTGGGTTAACAGAATTCCTTACTCGGATTTCTGGTCACAGACAAATTAAAATAGAGTCAAAATTTTCTCGGTTTGGGATTTTAAATCAAAACGGTGTCCCGGAGCATCGTCAAAAATCCGGGTGGCGACTCTGAAATAATAATAAGTCCCAAAACCGAATAATATCACTTTAATTGGAAAAACTCCCTTATTAACCTCACCAGTCAAAAAGGAGGTGTGACACTTCTGGCGACTCTGCTGGGGATCTGAGAACCCAAAACTTCCGGTTTAGGGTTCAGAATTCGAGCTTAGAATAACCGTTATATTTGGGCTTTATTATCTGATCTTACATGTTTGAACCTAATGTGCTAAATGCCGTTTTTTACCGCTTTGATATTATCTGAACTGTATATAAATTGTGTCGTAACCCTCTTCTCTCTGAGTCTTCTAAATCATATGGGAAGTGTGCACTTCGTGTGACTTCTTTTCTGTTAGAGTCATATCCAAATTTTAGAACGAGGTACGGACAAGTTGCAAAGCCAGTGAAGCTTCTGTATTCCCGGTACGCTGCCCCGACCTCGGCTCGAGCTGTCCGCTCGGGTAAGCCTTGTCTAGAACAAAACCCTAGGATTTAAACGTAAAATAACATAGCCTCATGTCGGATCCCTAGTAGGAACGCTTATTTGCATCACGTGCATTTGACTTAGGGGACTCAACATAGGGGTTGGGTCCGTCTAGGACAGGTGTACCCAAAATGAAAGACTATCCTGATGCACCTTACCTGCTACATATGCATTTATTTGTTTCAGCTTGTGTATTGACCGGCTAAAATAAAACAGACAGAAAAAAAACAAGAGTGAGGTAGAATAGAAAATTTACCTTGTTTTGAAAATTCTCGTATTTGAAATATCCCGAAACTCTGCTAAAATTTCTGAAAATGAGGAAGGAAAATAATATTCCAAAACAAAGTGAGTAGGTGTATATTTTTAATCATTCAAGATTTTTTCCGAACTACGCATTGTTTGATTCTCATCGGTGTGGGATACGTAGGCAACCCTCATCGGGTCCAACTTTATTTTTCAAAACCAAAAGATATAGTCCTAAATAAATTAGGTGACGCCATTCTTGCATAAATAGCCAGATTGCCCGCAAGGCTATTTTTTGCAAAAGTAGCCGCATGTGGTTTGTTTTTAAATTTTAACCCAATTTGCAAACACAACCTTAAAAAACTTCCTACCCGAAGTATTGAAGGGCCGTATTCGCAAAGGTGGTCCATTTTCTTTATTAAAAACCCTTTGCAAAAATAACACTTTTTCATTCGGTCAAATTTTTTGTGGTTTTAATCAAAACGAATGTGCAGGATGAATACAGTTGAAAACATTCCCTTCAGGGCCGTCGAGGAAATCTCTTTAGGACTCCATATGTGGTGGAGCGACTTAGGGGAAACTAGTAGAAAGTCTGCTGTGAAAGCTTTAGGCGGACTTACTGGTATTCTAAAAATCAAGCCAAGGCTGGACATCGTCGAGGCTCTAGTATCATTTTGGTATCCCGCCCACAACGTGTTTCGTTTTTCAAACTTTGAGTTGATATCCACGCTAGAGGAAATATCGGGGTATGCTGGTCTCAATGACAATCTTAGAAGTCGGTACCCGGTGTCACCCAGGGAAGTAACTCCACATAAGTTCCAGGATCTTTTGAACATTAGTCGGGACGTCCAAGACCCACACCTATCCGAAGTATTCTGCACTTTCTATTTTCTGTACAAACGATATGGAGATCCCCGGGGCTATGAAGCTGACAACACCGACCTAACTCACAAAGACCATGCTAAATGGGAAGCCCTCCGAGGGCTAGTGTTCGTGGTAGCATTCCTGGGCACTTTAATTTGCCCAAGAAGTGATGGACGCATAGATATTGGGCTTGTGGGAATGGCAGATTTCATGATGAAAAAATCCAACGGCACACTTATACCGATGGTCTTAGACGAGATTTACCGTGCTCTAACAGTTTGCCAATCTGGGGGAAAGTTCTTTAAGGGGTGCAACCTGCTTCTACAAACATGGTTGATCAAGCACCTCTGTCACCGCCCAGGCTACATGAACTATGGCTTAACCGGTTTGAATTTCATCAAGGAACAGGGTACTCGGGTAAAGGGCCACCCGAACGTCCACCCTCATGAAATTTGTGGCCCTTTACCCGAGTACCCTGTTCCTTGATGAAATTCAAACCGGTTAAGCCACCCGAACGTCCATATGCCCCACACCGGGTCTTACGCCAGTTGGGAAGACAATAGGGTGTTCCTCATGACGAGGACTTAATCCAATAAGCCATTGATTTATGCCTGAGAGCTACATTTCCTAAAGGCAGGATCCGTCAAATCTAGAACGAGTGCAGGTTTTTAGAACCTCAAACTCGGGTGAGAAATTTATCTAAGGGGAAAGTGGAGCCCGCCTACACTTCTTGGTATGGCATAAGAGGCAGAGATCATCAAGAGCAAGAATGACCCACGAAGAGACCCCACGTACAACAATTCACCGAGCAAACACAAGAGCACTGGGCTTGGTTAGAAAAGGAAAATAACTACCAAGCTACCATAAGCAAGTTGGAAGCCAGATCAGGGAAATCAAATTTGAAAACATTCTACAAACCGCCACAATTGAAAGGGAGAAAAATAGGTTAACCCAAGAAAATGAAGTTCTCCGAGCCTAGATACAGAAATTGAAAATAGCTGCTGAGAATCCAGAGAGAAGCAGAACTAATGAAAGGCTTATCAACAGTCTGAGGCATAAAATGTGCAGCTATGGGAATGATCTAGACAAAGATGAAGAAGAACTAGCTGGAGTTCGGGCAAGATTAACAAGAAGTGCAGAGGAAAGAACAGAGTTTGTCCAGAGACTGAAAAGGAAATATGACCAAGAAGTCACAGACCTGAAAGAAAAGGTGGCCATCCTCGAGAATGAAATGACCAAACAGGCAAAAAGGTTCAAGGCATACATGGAACAATGTTATACCATGATGGCTCAGTTGGAGGAAGGCTTGCAACAATTGCAAGAAAAGAGTCATAAGGACGCCCAAATTTTAGAGGCTAGGTCTCAACAGATCGGGCGCTTACTCCAGGAAAAGGGCGTTATCAGGCGGAGGGTCAGAGAAATTGCGGATTATATTGTCACAAAATGCCAAGAGTGTGAAGATATGACTCAGACCACCTTCTGCTCGGCAGTAATGATATTCGTCCGAAAGATAATGGACGACCTACACCGCCTCCAGCAAGGTTTGGTACATAAGCCCGTGGCAAGACCGAATGATGTCCCGCGGGCCCCTGGAGCAGTAGAGGCACTTATGTATTTTGATGTCCTTTTCGAGTCTGTATTTCATTTTCCTGTTTGAGTCTACTTTAAGTCTTTGTAGTTTCTTTAAAATTCCCAAGAAAATATGTTGGAGTCTTTGTAATGAATGAAAGCTGAAAGTTTTTTCCAAATGAATGAAAATTCGAAAATGTTTATTTCCTTTGGTATTTATTGCATGAACTACGCGATGATCTGATCCACATAGGATTCGATCATAACCATAAGAAAGGGAACCGAGCGAGGAATAAAAGGACGGAAATAATAACAAAGGAAAGAAAAGTTCAAAACCTAGAAATAAAGCCGGGATGAAATACACAACTGTTGCAAAGACATATAGAAAAACATTTAATTGCTTAGGTGCATTGCATACCCCAAACATGCGATTGCCTATGTGATAAATGTTTCAACCTAACATTTTGTTGGTTCGATCTTAAAGGTATTTTTAGGTGGTTGGTTTTGCGGTAACCTGGCTTCCCATCCTTAATTCACTAGATCAAAAGGGAGCATAGAAATGACGTCTGAAAGTCACTTGCCAATCGTCAACTCTTCCGTGGAAGACCTAAATCCAGCCATCCCAACATCTGAGTCAGCAACAGCTGAAGAAAACATGACTCTGCGTTGTCGCATGCTGGAAATGTGGGACGCATGGTCCAATAGTAGGGAACCGCCCAGTACCATCCCGGGTTTCCAGGAGATAATTCCCAGCGCAGGCGGGACATCCAACATCCCCATAAGTTGTCCAGCCACGCTGTTTGGATATCCAACTATGTCAGCTCACTTTGCCGGAATGCCTTCTGAGGTTCGCCCCCATGCCCTATTTTCTGGTGTGTCTTCCAACATCTTCACCGCACCACCAATCTCTGCCACGGCTCCACCGACTATCTCTGGGCCAAGTTTCGAGCCGCCAGCATTCACATTCCAAACACCGTCCGTCCATCTGGATACCACTCATGTTACTCTCAATGCATACCCCCAACAAACTCAGTCTGAGGTCACTTTGGGACAATATAAGAAAATCCCCGAGCACGAAAAAATAGCCCGGAAAATGAAGAGTATTGAGCAGAGCCTCAAGAATATACATGGGTTGAGCGGGCAGAAAAGCGTCTCCTATGCAGATTTTTGCATGTTCCTGCACGTCCACTTGCCTCTTGGGTTTAAAACCCCCAAGTTCGAAAAATATGAGGGACATGGGGACCCCATAGCTCATCTAAAAAGGTACTGCAACCAGCTCCGGGGAGTAGGTGGGAAAGAGGAACTTCTCATGGCATACTTTGGAGAAAGCTTGACGGGAATTGCATCAGAATGGTACATGGACCAGGATATATCCCGCTGGCACATATGGGATGACCTGGCATGGGACTTTGTCCGGAAATTCCAATACAATGTGGAAATCGCTCCCGATAGGAACTCACTATCCAATCTAAAAAAGAAACCCTCAGAGAGTTTCAGAGAATACGCCATCAAATGGCGCGAGCAAGCCTCTAGGGTCAAACCTCCGATGGATGAGGTTGAAATGGTCAGTGTCTTTCTACAAGCACAGGAAGCTGATTACTTCCAAAATATGATGTCCGCCATGGGATAACCATTTACGAAAGCAATCAAAATTGGAGAAATGGTCTAAAAACGAGTCGTATCCTAAGCCAATCTGCCATAAGAGCAACCTCTCAGGCCATCCAAAGCGGATCCGGGAGTGCAGCCAACATAAAAAAGAAAGAAGAAGGGGCCATGATGCTTTCCGATGTCAGGAAGCCTCGACAATACCCACGTCCATTTCACAAAGCTTCCCAACATTACTATCCTCACCAAGACGCAGCTTATGCTACGCCCCCTTTTCCCTGTGCGGTAATGAACGCTTAGCTGCATCCCAAGCCGCAATAACAATATAATCAGAATAGAGCTCCACCCCCGAGAAACAACCATCCTCCCCCAGCTAGATATAATCCACGCCCTCCCCAAAACTACTCGTAAAACACCTACCCTCGTGAACCACCAAGGAGACCTAACTTCACTCCTACCGGGGAGCCGTATTCAAGCCTCTTCCAAAAATTAGTTCAGATGGGGCTTCTACAACCCGTACCTCCGACCAAGCAAAACCCAGCATCAGCATCATACAAGCCGGGAACCAATTGTGCCTACCATTTCGGAGCAGGAGGGCATGACACAGAGGAGTGTTGGACCTTCAAAAGAGCCGTGGAAATCCTTATAGAACAAAAGAAAGTGGTGTTAAGGGACGAAGAATCTCCCAATGTGACGAACAATCCACTACCCACTCACAATCATGGGCCTGTCATTGGCATGATTTGCGAGGACCAAGATTTTGATCCAGCTCTAAAGGCCATTATCACCATTGCAGATGTGGAAAGAAATCCCAAGGCGGCACCCAAACCAGTCAAAGAGATGAAGAAGAGTAACCCCGTCCCCTAGGTTATGGAGGAGTCTGAGACCGAAACAAATAGGGGACCCTCTAAAGACGTTGTTCTTTATATCCTCAAGGCACCCAGGAAGGAACAAAGTGTGTCGAGCCCTCCCATAATGTTACAATTCAACAAGGCAATGATGAACGGCCCAAAAATGTACATGCCGAAGGGGATGTATGTGGCGCGGGGGCAATTAATTTCACCAAGGCTGAATGAGCCCGTAGTTATTAGCCGCGCGTCGCAGACTCCCATGAAGAATACTACTGCCGTCCCCTGGAATTACAACAAGACGATGGTGACGTACAAAGGAAAATAAATTACTGGGGAAACAGGTGATATAACTCATCAGAGAAATACCTCGACCTGGAAGAACTGAACAAGAGCATGCAGAAACGTTTTTCGCCTAAAAGGACGATCAGTGCCGGAGAGGCAGAAGAATTCTTCAAAAATATGAAAACCGCTGAATACGCCATAATTGAGGAGCTCAGAAAATCCCCCACTCAGGTCTGACTTCTATCCTTGCTGGTAAATTCAAACGAGCATCAGAAAATCCTGATCAAAACACTTAACGAAGCATATATTACAGCCGAGACCACAGTTGAGCAAATGGAAAGAATGTCAGAGCGATTTTTCGAAATCAACCGGATCTCATTTAGCAAGAATGACTTGCCCCCAGAAGGGGCTGCCCACAACAAAGCTCTCCACCTAACTGTTAAATGTGAAGGTTACTATGTGAAAAGAGTTATGATGGACGGCGGATCTGGGGTTGATATTTGCCCTCTCTCGACCCTACAAAGAAAGGAGACCGGGACTGAGAGAATTAGGCCCAACAATGTGTGCGTCTGTGCATTTGATGGTATCAAGAGAGACACGATCGGGGAGATTGATTTGATCTTGACAATCGGCCCTGTAAATTTTGAAGTGACATTCCAGGTCATGGATATGGATACTCCCTACAATTATCTCCTGGGAAGGCCTTGGATCCATGCAGCAGGGGCAGTGCCATCTACTCTCCACCAGATGGTTAAGTTCGAATATGAAGACCAGGAAATTGTGGTCCATGGAGAAGACGAGCAATCTATTTACAGGGACCCATAAGTCCCCTGCCTGGAAGCAAGAGAAGGCAGCGAGCACATAGTCTACCAGTCTTTCGAGATTGTGGTTGTGGACCATCATGAGGAAGGAACCCCGTGCTGTCAACCCTTCCTATCAAACGCATCAATTATGGTCGCTAACGACATGATTAAACATAGGTACACACTTGGAAAAGGGCTCGGGGTGTCCTTGCAAGGCATTAAAAAACCTATCACCTTGCCTACTAATAAAAAGTTCTTTGGCATAGGGTTTCAAGCTACTCCCGACGATGAACAATGGGCTGATCAACGTAAGAAAAATGGTTGGGTATTGCCTTAGCCGATCCCACACATCACCGCATCATTTGTTAAGCCAAAATACGTGGAGGAAGAGGAAGAGGCGTTCACGACCGAAGTAATCGAAGAAATATACGGAGCAATGAGATAGATGTTGTATGAGGCCCAACCAGAAGAAGGCTCCAGCACTGCCGAAGTACAGTATATAGGGCCTGATGCCAAGTTGCAAAACTGGAAGGCTACTCCATTCCCCCTCAGGCGGGAGTCCTGGTAGTTCAGCTTTTGCCATCCTTTCTGCACTATGAGTTATTTCAAGGTGTAACTCAAGTGTTTTTAATTTCTTTCCTTTTAAATTCCGATGTAAACCCTTCTATGTTCAAATTCAATGATATGAAATCAAAATGATTTTTGTTTATTTTTCTTATTTTTTCAGTCCTAATAATGCAGCCTTAAAATACATGACATGCTGGCGGACTTCATGCTCTGATCTTAATACGCCGTCTAACCTCGAAATAATGAATCAAGAAACAAAATATGACGAAGAAGAGGCTTTTAGTGAAATAAATCGAGAATTGGAACAATTCGAGAATAAGCCTAAGCCAAACTTAAGCGAAACAGAACCCGTTAACTTGGGCAATGAACAGGAGATTCGAGAAACCATGATAAGCGTCCACACGGATGAAAGGACTAGGGACGCTTTGAGTCAACTCCTATTTGAATTCAAAGATGTGTTTGCTTGGTCCTACGACGACATGCCCGGACTAAGGATGGACTTGGTGGTACACAAATTGCCAACCTACCCCGATCATCCACCTGTCCAACAAAAGTAGAGGAAATTTAAAACAGACATGAGTGATAAAATCAAAGAAGAGGTCGCTAAACAACTAAAGGCTGGAGTAATCCGAGTGGTCCAATACACCACCTGGCTGGCCAATGTGGTTCCAGTGCCTAAAAAGGACGGAAAGGTCCGAGTATGTGTCGACTATCGAGATCTGAATTAAGAAAGTCCCAAAGATAATTTTCCACTGCCAAACATACACATCCTAGTTGACAATTGTGCCAAACATGAGGTACAATATTTTGTCGATTGCTATGCCGGATATCACCAGGTGTTGATGGATGAAGAGGATGCAGAAAAGACAGCCTTCACTACATCCTGGGGAACATACTGTTACAGGGTCATGCCATTTGGTTTAAAGAACGCTGGGGCAACTTATATGAGGGTCATGACCGCCATATTCCATGACATGATGCATCAGGAGATCGAGGTGTACGTGGATGATGTGATCATTAAATCCAGGACCCAAAGTGACCATGTGCAGTATTTGAGGAAATTCTTCGAACGCCTGCGCAAATATGATTTGAAATTAAACCCAGCCAAATGCGTTTTCGGAGTTCCATTCGAAAAATTACAGGGATTTATAGTGAGTCGACGAGGCATTGAGCTGGACCCGACAAAGATAAAATCTATTTGGGATCTCCCACCCCCAAGAACCAAGAAGGAAGTCATGAGTCTGTTGGGTAGGTTGAATTACATCAGCAGGTTCATCGCTCAGTTGATCTCCACATGCGAGCCCATATTCAAGCTGTTGAAAAAAGATGCAGCCATCAAATGGACAGACGAGTGCCAGGACGCTTTCGACAAGATCAAAGAATATCTGTCAAATCCTCCAGTGTTAGTCCCACCAGAATCGGGGAGACCTTTGTTCTATACCTGAAAGTGCTAGAAAATTCCTTTGGGTGTGTTCTCGGGCAACACGATACAACCGAGAAGAAAGAGCAGGCCATATATTACTTAAGCAAGAAGTTCACAAGCTACGATGCCAAGTATTCTCAGTTAGAAAGGACTTGCTACGCTCTAACTTGGGTTGCTTAGAAGCTCCGACATTATTTATTGGCTTATACCACCTACCTCATCACGAGGCTGGATCCTTTGAAGTACATATTCCAAAATCCAATGCCCACCGGGAGATTAGCAAAATGGAAAATCTTGCTCACAGAATTCGATATGGTCTATATCTCTCGCACAACAATCAAAGCCCAAGCATTGGCCGATCATCTAGCTGAAAATCCGGTTGATGATGAATACCAACCCTTGAGCACTTATTTTCCAGATAAAGAATTTAATTCCGTCGAAGTAATCTCGGAAGGTGCTGACACCTGGAAAATGTTCTTTGACGGAGAAGCCAATGCAAAAGGTATTGGGATAGGGGCAATCTTGATTTCGCCCACAGGACAACACTATCCTGCCACGGCCCGCCTCCGTTTCTTCTGCACAAACAATACTGCTGAATATGAAGCTTGTATAATGGGCATGAACATGGCCATTGACATGGATGTAGAAGAGTTATTGATCATGGGGGACTTCGATTGATCATTAAGCATGCTCAGGGAGAGTGGGAAACTCGAGATGTTAAGCTTCTTCCCTACAGACAGCATGTGGAGGATCTTAGTAAGCGATTCAGAGCCGTCGAGTTCAGATATATTCCTCGGTGCCACAATGAATTAGCCGATGCACTGGCCACCCTAGCTGCAATACTACCATATCCGGGTAATGTTCATATAGACCCATTGGAGATCCAAAACAAGGAAAACCATGGTTATTGCAACACAGTCGAAGTAGAACCCGATGTCCAACCATGGTATCATGATATTAAAAGATTTTTAAAGACAAAAGAATATCCAGAGCAGGCCAACGGAGACCAAAAGAGAACCATCCGAAGGCTCGCCAGCAGTTTCTTCCTAAGTGGGGAAGTACTGTATAAAAGGACTCCCGATCTAAATCTATTAAGATGTGTAGACGCCAAAAAAGTCGAACGGATTATGAGCGAGGTACATTCAGGAGTATGCGGTCCCCACATGAATGTGTGCGCCCTCGCAAAGAAAATCTTGCGGGCTGTATATTATTGGATGACCATGGAGAAAGATTGTTTCGGTTTCGTCCTGAAGTGTCATAAGAGTCAAATACATGGCGACTTAATCCACGCACCACCATCAGAGTTGCATCCTATGTCAGCACCCTGGACGTTTGTTGCCTGGGGAATGGATGTCATCGGGCCAATCGAGCCAAGGGCCTCAAACAGGCACAGATTCATCTTGGTTGCTATCGACTATTTCACAAAATGGGTCGAGGAAGTCACGTTCAAAGTTGTCACTAAGAAAACGGTGGTGGATTTCGTGCATTCTAATATCATCTATCGTTTTGGCATCCCAAAAACTATCATTACCGACAATGCAGCGAATCTGAACAGTAAATTGATGAGGGAGGTGTGTGAACAGTTCCAGATCACACACCGAAACTCGACCCCTTACCGGCCCAAAGCCAATGGTGCCGTTGAAGAAGCAAACAAAAACATTAAGAAAATTCTCAGGAAAATGATTCAAACATCCAAGCAATTGCACAAAGATCTGCATTTTGCATTGTTGGGATATCGCACGACCGTGCGCACATCGGTTGGAGCTACCCCTTACCTATTGGTTTATGGCACTGAAGCCGTAATACCCACAGAAGTCGAAATTCCTTCCCTTCGGATTATTGTCGAAGCATAAATTGAGGACAATGAGTTGGTCAAGACCCGATTGGAGTAATTAACTTTGATTGATGAGAAAAGTATGGCCGCAGTGTTCCATGGGCAGTTATACAAGCAAAGAATGGCTCGCGCTTAGAATAAGAAAGTGCGACCAAGGAACTTCGAAGTGAGGCAACTTGTCTTAAGACGCATCCTCCCGCACCACGAAGAGGCGAAAGGAAAATTCGCCTCGAATTTGAAAGGTCCGTACATCGTAAGGAAATTGCTGCCAAAAGGAGCGTTATACTTGGGAGACATCGAAGGAAATGACCCCGAAATGGCTATCAATGCAGATGCAGTCAAAAGGTACTACGTTTGATCCTCCATATAATGTTAAAAGTTCTCCGACTGAGGTGACAAAGGCTTTCATTCTCGCCAAACACCATTAACCCTTTTGCAAACCCTTTGAGCCGGTTACTCTTCTTTGATTAGCCTGTTTGGTACTCGAAAGTGTTATTCGAAAAAAATTTTAAAAAAAAAATAAAAAAACAAAAACAAAAATGTTTCCCTGAACTACATTTGACTTGATTCCAAAAGGATACGTAGGCAGCCTCTCCCTAGGGTTCAGTCACACCAAAATAAAAATCCACAGTTCCCCAAGAGTTTAATCTAGGGCAAGCGTTAAGATTCGGCGATGTGTCGCCTTAAAGGTTCCAAAGTTGTAATTCAACACAAATTCTTTTAACCAAAAACCCTGTTCAAGTCCTTCCGATCAATCGGCAAAGATGTTCAGAATTGGATGATACAGTTGTTTGGATCCAAATACAAGCAAATGAGGGAAATTTAAATGAGAGAGTCTCATTGGTGAAAACCCACACGGGCACCGTGAGGCGACGGTAAGCAGAGAAACTAAAAATGAGAGAGCCTTGTTAGTGAAAACTCGCAAAGAGCACTACAAGGCGATGGTGAGAAGAGAAATGAGAGAGGTTAGTTGGTGAAAACCCGCAAAGGGTGCCACTGATCGAAAAGGATAATAGGTCACTGACACGGACGCAGTCCGGGGCAAGGTTTCTCAATCTCGAGGTAATAGTTGTGATGAATTTCTGAGAGTCGGACTGTTTTCGCGGATCAGGCATCCAGTCCAAAGGGCATGTCATGTTCATTGAAGTCCGCATGCACTCCAGATAAGTCCTTCTTTCCTTTCCTCGAAAGGGACACCTTTTGTTTAAATTCATTGTCAATTCTGTCGTTTATTCTTCTTTGAAATCCCTTTCGGTCTAACTCTGTCCCGAAACTAAAGCAGAGAAAGGATGGCAAGAGTGATTTACAGGGCTCTCATTTGACACGGGTAAATATGCAAAAGGCACCCAGCCTCGTCAGGGGCATTGAGTCGATCTCGACTGGCCACAATGGCCGATGCTGTAAACACAAATCTTGAAAGGAGAAGATCAAATACAAATGCCTATGAAGGAAATTGAAGTGAAAGGTTAATTCCCACGTGGCTAACCCTCTCGGCAAAGTCGAAAACGCCAAAGCGTTCCCGTTTCTTTAAATTAAAGACAAAAAAAAAAAAAAA
>ML359330.1:59465-104122 GCA_005239505.1 Nicotiana paniculata
TTTCCATTTCAAAAAAAAAAAGATAAATAAAAAGGGGGAAGAAGAAAGAAAGAAAAGAAAAATAAAAGAGAGAAGAATTGAAGTTGAAAATGACCCAAAGTAGTATGAGGCCTCCAATCCCCAACCACACCTGTTCCCGACATGGGTGTACACACTCCCTAGTCGATCGCAATCAAGGGTATACATTCCCTGGTTGATGATTTCTTTTCCAATCAAGGGTATACACTCCCTGGTTGATTTCTTTTCCCGACGCAGGGTATACACTCCCGTAGTCGATGCCAATCAAGGGTATACACTCCCTGGTTGATTTCTTTTCCAATCAAGGGTATACACTCCTTGATTGATGATTTCTTTTCCAATCAAGGGTATACACTCCCTGGTTGATTTCTTTTCTCGACATGAGTGTACGCGCTCTCTAGTCGATCCCAATCAAGGGTATACATTCCGTGGTTGATGATTTCTTTTCCAATCAAGGGTATACACTCCCTGGTTGATTTCTTTTCCCGATGCAGGGTATACACTCCCGTAGTCGATGCCAATCAAGGGTATACACTCCCTGGTTGATTTATTTTCCCGATGCAGGGTACACACTCCCATAGTCGATGCCAATCAAGGGTATACATTCCCTGGTTGATAATTTCTTTTCCAATCAAGGGTATACACTCCCTGATTGATGATTTCTGTTTCAATCAAGGGTATACACTCCCTGGTTGATGATTTCTTTTCAAATCAAGGGAATGGACTCCCTGGTTGATTTCTTTTCCAACACAGGGTACACATTCCCTAGTTGATTTTATTTTGTAACATAGGGCTCCCAACCCCTAGTTGATCTTGCTTTGAGATATAGGGTATCCACTCCCTAGTCGGCAATAACTCCGGGTGCACCAGTCCCGTCTTTTCATTGCTTTCAATAATGAAGTAGCATAGATTTCGTTACAATAACTGATGAAATTTTCCTAGTGAAAACTGGGGAAGAAAATTTCGTTCGTTTGTTTTGATTTTTGTGCAGATTACATTTTTAGGACATTGGAACTCGAGACGACCAAAAGAAAAAGTTTTGATCCAAAAAATAACAAATCAAAAAGAGGAAAGATAAGATTGAATCCAAAAGTGCACAAATCGGGAAGATGTGGACTATTCAGGACGAGATTGAAGTCATCCGTCCAGTATATCCTGCTTTGATCCGAGAAACGATAAGACAAAACCAGCACCTGCGACTAATGAGCTTCAGGATCCAGTTCAGAGTCAGCAGAAGATCAAGACTCAAGACCAAGTCTTAGATATGAATCTTGTAATTTAGCAGCTGATAAGTTTAGTTAGTCCTTTGTTTTGTACTTGGGTGTAATAAGGAGATCAGCAGCAGTAACAACAGCAATCGTAGTGAAACCACAGTTACTCGGTAGTCCTAGCTACCAAAAAATTTTAGAACTACACTGACCTGATTCCTTTATAGCCAAGGATATGTAGGCAACCTTTGAAGCATGGTTCGGTTAAACTTTTCAAAAACGCTTCACATGGAGTATGCAAACGGGTAAAAGTCGTTCATAACTGCTCACTTTGTCTTTGCCCGAAAACTCTTTACATTTCCGAGCAAAGAGGGGCAGCTGTGAGCATGTGATTTTTCACCTACTAAATGCTCCTACAAAATTCGATAAATAAATTAATTTCATAGATTTTGTTGAATTTTGGTGATTAATTGTGAATTATATTTGCATTTGCATAATCATAATTCATCCTATAAAATTGAAAAAATATTGCATAATTAGGTGCATAATCATAATCATTTTTAGGAAAACTACAAAATTTATCCTTCAAATAATTACAAGTGTTAATTGATAATTTCTCTTTTTTTTTTTAATTCACTCGTTAACTAATTTTTCTTTTCAATTAGATATAAAATAGAATTAGAGATAATTAATATACTATTTAGTAATTGATTTAATTAATTAATGACAAAAATACGATTAATTGACATAATGTAGAATTAACGGTTAAATTATCAATTTAGTCATTTATCTAAAAAATTATGAAGTTGATTTATTAGGAGTACTAATTTAATTATTTCATTCTTAATTAGTTTATAATTTGACGAAAATAAGGTCAGAATCAATTTACTTCTTTTTTTTAGTTTAATTAGTGTTAATTAAAGTAATTAAGGCTCAATTGACCCTAGGGGGCTAAAATCAGACCTGGCCTAATCTACCCAGGCCCAAACCTATCTCTACACTACCCAAACATACCCAGCCCAATAGCCCCTTACCCGACCTGTCCTCCACTACCCAAACGACCCCATTTGATTTAATTGGTGGAATCCTGGCCATTAATCGAAATAGATCAGACGGCCAGGAACTCCCCCCATTTTTCAGTATATAACTGTCCAAACAACCCCCCTACCCTCATTCCATCTAAAGTCTAACCCCCCCAAACCCTAGATCCGCCTCCCCATCCCCTTCGTCTCTCTTTGTTGTATAAACAAAACCCTAGCCGCCCTAGGGTTCCGCCGCCCGAAAATAGTCTAACGGCGGCGGATCTCCACCAATCAACCCCAACTTTAAACCAGATGATCCTCACCCTTCCCTCAATCACCTCTCGTCATTGATTCCACCAAAATCCCACCCAAAATCAGCCGATTTCAGATCTAAGAATCTAAAAAACCTAAAATGCTACAACAGTTGACTTTGAATGATTCAACGGTTCAGACCTACATGAGTCAGTTGCTCTTGATAAGGGAAATTGATTCATGTGGGTTTGACTCGTTTTCAAACCCTCCGTAGTCCGGTCAAGGTCTGGCTATTTCATTTTTTGGCGGCCAAACCTTTCTTTTACAGGGTACCCCCCTCTCCTTTCTATGTGTTTTGTGTTTTTTTTTGTCTGAATAGGCGTAGTTTAAGAAGTTTTCTTTTCTTCCTTGTGTCACTGTTTTCTTCTGACTTTATCACTGTTTTGATTACTTTCTTTTACCTGTTCATGCTTGATTAGTTCGAAGCCCCAAAATATATTTTAAAAAAAACATGTTCTTAGTTTAGACTTGGTTCACACATGCATGCTTAGGTTAATTGAACCCTGTTTGGATATTGGAATGATATAGTTCAGGTTTTGACGATTCATGAGTTTTAAATGTGCTTCATGTGCTTGCATCAATTGATTGACCATGTTTAGTTTTTCCTTGTATATTATGCTCAGTTGTTCGACCCCCTAACCTGTTTTCTGATTTTTAGTATATTGTTGAATTGATTTCTCCTCAACTCATCTTTGATTTAGTAGTCTGATTAGTTAACTATTAATTAGTTTGATTAGGTATACCCTTGAAACTAAGATAACTAACTATATAATTGGAAACTAACTCTAAAGACCTAAACTAACTAACCTAGAACCTGAAAATAGCTCACCTAAAATCAAAGATTGATTAGTGAGTTAATCATCTCAATTAGTCAACATTTGATAAGCTAATTACATACTAAGCTAAGAGTTAGTTAATTGCAGCCTTCACTAATGGTTAATTAAGTTGATAACTCAATTAGGTTGATTAAGTATAATGACTCAAATCGAGTTAATCACATATAGGTTTAAATCTAAAATAATTCATCAATGCTTAAAGAATCAAGATTAGTTTTAATTAAGTCAAGTAAACTAGCATCAACCTAATAATACTTATCAGTCCTAGTTAACTAAGGAACCTGACTAGGTTTAGGTAACTAGAGTTAAATAATAACCCAAGTGAGTTTAACCTTGATTACCCGATGGTAAATTCAGGGACTCCAAGGGGTACATTAGGTAACTCGGTCTAGCAAATCAGATTCTAAGGTTAAAAGGGTATTTTTCTAAAGAGGAAGGTTCGAGAATGGGGGCAGTTGTCCCAAAGATAAGGTGGACAGCTGCCCTATGTACTGTTTCAGCCTTTTGGATAAGGAATATGCAAAAAGCATACCCCATCCTTGAGCTCCCTATAAATAGGATTTCATTTCACATATTCTGCACTTTCTTTTTTTTTGGATCTTTGGCCCTGCTGAAAATCTGGATACTGAAATTTCATATACACACACACAGTAGAAACCCTATATAAAAAGAACACTCGATTAGGTATAGAGATATCTGGAAAAAAAAATCTGGTTTTCCTCAGTCTTGGTATTCTTGAACTTGGGTGGTAGCTGACTGGTTTTTTTGGGTTTCAAAAGTTTATCCGGTTGAAATCTGTTTTCTTGCTGGTCTTGCTTCAATTTCTGGTTTTTCAAGCCTTTCTATTCAAGATTTCTGGGTTTGTTATTGCTGAGTACTGGGTTTTTTTTCTGTTTGTTGTTGCCGAAATTCTCCTTCTGATTACTGCCTACACTTGACCTTTATTTGGTCAAGTTTTCTGCTGTTTTACTCTTAAAGAAGGTATGTAACCATTTATCCGTTCTCAATGAAATGTTGATTTGAAATTTTCATCTTCTGTTCATTATAAGTTGGTTGTTTTGATGTCTGAAATTCTTTTCTTCTGCTCTGTATAATGTGACAATGTGGGTGTGGTAATGAATCTATGAGTGTGATAAAGATAGTCCTGTTGTTGGTATTTCTTTGCTGGTATATTTTGTTTATTTCAAATTATAGGTATATAAATGTAATTGAAACTCGTAGTTCTACCTCCTAAAAAATAAGGCTGCACTAAGGTGTAGAATCTGACCTTCTCAATGGTCAGGTTCTCTCTATAAGTGTGCAGAAAATATGATTTCAATTGAGTCTCTTTGGTCAATAAATAGATTCAACAAACAAGTCTCTAGATAGATTAGTATTAACACTAGGGTAGATGAATTTGACCTGTTAATGGTAAAATTCACCCCATGATAGTGCACAAAAAGTAGTATAAATGGCTGAAATTCACCCTTTAAAGGATATACAAAATGTAGTTAATAAGGGCTGTAGAGTAAAGAATCTGAACCCTTGTATGGTTTGATTCATCCTCTAAAACGCCAAGAATAGTCAAAGTGTCCAAATGAATACTGGTTGAAGTACTTGTATGGTTGTTAAAAATGTCAAACAAGGTTGCATCTTTGGGTTTGAATTAGACTCCCTCTTATAGTAAGATTAAATCTAAGAAAAATGCATAAAACATGTTGTCTTTCTTTCTGGTGAATCTGTGATTACTTGTCAAAAATCTGGCGGTTCATCTATATGTGATTATAACAGTAGAGTTAGCTCTTAAAGGCTTCTGTGATTAATTTTATATCCATGAAGTCATAATAGAGTCATTAGATAGTATTAAAGGGTAGTGAATCTGACCCCTCCCCCTTCCCCCTCCCTCCTTAATGGTCAAATTCACCCCATAAGATGTTTATATATGTTGGTCTGGACGATTTAGATCTTATATAGTTGGATGTTACTATGGGAGTAGCATTTAAAGGGTCGAATCTGATCTCTGTAATGATCAGATTCAGTCTTTTACAGCGCATATGAGTCCTGTACGGTCCAGTTGGGACTAAAAAATGAAGAATACAGATCCTAAAGCGTGGAAGTTGCTGGCTTGCACAGGAGCAACAGCTAACCTTGCTCCTTTTATTTTTTTATTTATTATTGGAACCTGTATATTTAATTTAGGAACAATGTAATAGCGTAATTACAGCATTTTGTATATATAAGGACTGGACTATATTAGAGTTTGAGAATCAGTCGTATTTCCAGTTAGGGGTGGACGTTCGGTTGGTTCGGTTCGGTTCGGTTTGAAGAAATTCAGTTCGGTTATTCAGTTTTCGATTTTGTAAAAGTAGTAACCGAAACCGAACTAAAATAAGTTCGGTTTAGTTCGGTTTTCTAATTTCGGTTCGATTAATTTGGTTCGGTTTTCGGTTTGAACATTATCATATTGGGCTCCTTCTATGTAATAATAGGATCGTCGAATTTGTTGTTTTTTCCCAAAACATCGAAATTGTTGAAAATATGTGTTCATAAAAAAAAATAGACTAAACTTTGCACACTAATATGGATCATAAAATTCAAACATAGTGTAAATTATAACTTTGTGTGAGATCCTCCCGGTATTTATCATATATGCTATGAAAGTTTTAATAGAGTGAAAGTTTTTAAGATTGGGAAGTTGATGGACTTACTTAATTGGGTTGAGTCTTTGATAGATTGGACCTAATAGTATTAATTTATTACTTATGGGCTTAGCCTATATATAACTTAAAGAACCTATATGCTAATAATTCAATTTTTCGGTTAACCGAACTAAATAACTTAATAACCGAAAACCGAACTGAAAAACTAAAATTTTAAAATTTTTAACCGAAACCGACCGAAGAAACCGAATAACCGAAACTGAAATAAAAAAAATTTCGGTTCGGTCGATTTATTCGGTTTCGACCGAAATATGCCCACCCCTACTTCCAGTAATGTTTACCATGATAGTTATGGAAACTAGAATTTCAGGCCCATTAATTGTGTTAAATAATTTGTTGCTGAATGGTATGAGGAGTATCAACTCTTTTCCTAAAAAATATCGGATAATCTTAATTTAAGAGGCTTCATTAGTTTACTCTTTTTGTTATAAAAGTTGTTCCTTCACGCAAACAAGGATAAAAGATCTACATTGTATCTGTAAGCAGTATATAAGTATTCATGTATGGCGTATAGGTCGAACGGCAAAGAAATCTGATGCCTGTAACATTGTATTTACAACTCAAATCTGCCTCTTTTATTACAATACCAATGTTAAATGTGTTAACATATCTGCTCCTGGTTGTTTCAGACTGTTCAAATTTGAATCATGTCAAAACTAGCCACAATTAGGATTGGCCAAAAGAGTTGAAACAAATTGGGTTAAAACATGGCCATAGCCAAAAAATCTTGTCCCTTAGGTTAGTAGGTTTAATTTTAGACAATCTTCACATACCTTCTAGATAGAATCATGCCCCTTTAGATTGAAATTTGATAAAGAGTCGAATATTATTCCAAAACCACCATAACCTACCCTTGGGAGTGGCAATTCATGCCCCCGACTCTCAACTCTAAACAACTAATTAAAACGCACATAGCAGCCACGGGTGTATTTCATGTGACGTTGTTGCCGTGTGCTCAAAAAACAACAAGTGCACGCCATCGTGACTTATTTAAGATAAATCCATAAACGTCCTAATTGGTCTTAAAACTAAAATGTTCCTTCAAATAGAAAACATAAAGAATAATCAAACATCGCCTCAATCGGCACTATAAAACCGTCACGGCCATAGTCTTGACTGCTTATCTACACTCGGGTGCGACAACTCATGTCCTCGTCTTCAACTTCAAATTATATTAAAATCGCGTGTTGCAATTGCAGGTGCATTTCATGTGGCATAATTGTAATATGTCCAAAAACAAAAAAGTGCACGCCATCGTGACTTGTTTCAAGATAAATTCATAAATATTAAAAGCGACTAAAAATTGAAAAAGGTTAAAAAGAACAATAGGTTTAAAATATGTAAATGATTAGATAATTAGGCCAAATATTAATAGCTAAGAGACTGTGCTAGAACCACGGAATCCGGGAACGCCTAACACCTTCTCCCGGGTTAACAGAATTCCTTACTCGGATTTCTGGTCGCAAACAAATTAAAACAGAGTCAAAATTTTCTCGGTTTGGGATTTTAAAACAAAATGATGTCCCAGAGCATCGTCAAAAATCCGGATGGCGACTCTGAAATAATAATAAGTCCCAAAACCGAATAATATCACTTTAATTGGAAAAATTCCCTTATTACCCTCACCGGTGAAAAAGGAGGTGTGACAAGGCATAGTAACAGAATGACGAGATATTAGCAAATAGTGGAAGATCACGGCGGAAATTACGGGGCAGATCGAATCAGGTGGTTATTGACACCAATCATGGGATTTGTTTCTATTATTAGAATTGTACCTTATTTAGGATTCCTCCATTATATATAGAGGGATCCCATTCATTTGTAACGATGACCATTCATTGATTAATATACATATGTTGCTCTATTTCCCTTACTGTTTATTGTTATATACTATTGTTCTTCATTTCCCTTACTACGGATCCTCGAGACCATCTTGAATCGAGGTCAAGCGCACTACTGATATACTGGTTTGATTTACTTAATCGTCCAATTCATTCTTTTAATTCACTGTTTATCAATTGATATTGAATTAGATCACGTATCCTTATAACCACAATACAAGTTTAATTATTACTCGGATTTCGAGGTAAACAAAATTGAAATGAAAAGAAACGTTTTACTAAAAGTCTTCACTCTTCAAATCAAAATTCAAATAGAGAAACCTTACTTTGTCAAACTTAATTTCAATCACTTAGGTTAATAATTAATTTACATGTAATATCTGTTCATTTCGAAGGTAAAACATGTGTAAAATCTACATATAGTGTCATATAACCACCACGAAAGAAGTTCGATCAGTCATGGAAATAGCGTTTCTTAGTCGTTTGATTTTTACTCATAGAATTCTTACTTTCAATCTTATCAGCATGAATTACCTACTTTGTTTCCCAAGATTCTAAAATCTGTTTTTGGTGGATTTTGATCATTGAAGTTCTATTGTTACTTTCTTATCACGAATCCATGCACTTTTCATGTGGAATAGTCTTTTTCTTCATAATTTTTTTTATATTTTGTTTTGGGAGGTAATCTTTAAGTGTCTTATAAACTTGTAAGTACTTTGAGAGTAAGGGGTTTGGTTGGTTGGAGGGATTAGGAAAAACAATTCTTTGACATAATTTGGTACTATTTAAATACAAACAATAACAATAATATACCCAATTTAGTTTTACAAATAGTGTCTAGGGAAAGTAATGTGTATCCAGATCTTATTCCTACCTTGTGAAAGTAGATAAGTTATTTTCGATAAACCCTCGACTTAAGAAACGCATAATCAAAATAATTAGAATAAAAAAATACAACTAAGGAGAATCCATGTAAAGAGAAGCAATAAACACTTCCAAAAAATAACCAAAGAAAAAGGAATATTCGGTTGTATTAGATATCTAAGAGTAGGAAATACGAGAATACATTAGTAAAGCAATACAAGTACGAAAAGAATTACTCTTGACGACTTTCTAACCTACTACTTTAATCCTCGATCTCCATACTCTCTCTTTAATGGTCATGTCCTTAACAAGCTGGAGATGTGTCATTACCTGTCTAATTATTTCTCTCCAATACTTTTTTCGGCCTACCTCTATTTTTTTCGGCCCTACCATAGCCAATCTCTCACACCTTCTCACTGGGGCATCTGTGCATCTCCTCTTCACATGTCCGAACCACCTTAGCCGCACTTCTCGCATCTTGTCCATCACGAGTCCACTCTTACTTTATCCCGAATATCCTTATTCCTAATCATATCTCTCTTAGTATACCCACACATCTATTTCAACATCCTTATTTTCGCTAAGCAAAATACATAAGTTATCTTATAAACTATAAGTCAAATCTCCGTTACACAATTTCTGACCACAAAAATCAAATTACACACTAAACCTTTCCAAAATTTGTCTAATACACACTACTTTTGACAAGATATATTACACGTAAAAGGAGGGCGTAAAGAGGTAAAAAATGTGTGTCTGCAACTTTATGTCAACGGTCAGATTTAATAAAGTTGATCCTATGGTCAAACTTAATTGTTTTTCTATTTCTTTTTTCTTTTGTTTTCCCCTCCAATCCCATGACCAGCTAAACTCCCATGTTCTCTTCCATCTAACTCCATCGTTTCATTTCAATGAATTACTCCAACAAGAAAAAGTTCAGTAATCCTACACTATTAGAAGTCCAAGAAAGTTCTATTAATTTAAATCCAAGAAAATTCTATTAATGTTAGTCCATGGCTTCTTTGTGACATATTATTAGCAAATACGTGAACACCCAGTTCAGAGAAATGCTGCAAATGCACTTTCCATTCATGGGCATTTCCGAAAAAGCTAAAAATTTAAACTTTCCAATTCATGGTCTTTCAGTTAGTATACGAGCAAACAACTGGAAACCCAATTCGAAAAAAATGCTAACATAGATCTCTCCATTCATGGCCTCTCAGTAACATATAAGCATAAATCCAGTTTAAAATATATAAAAATTACAAAACGCTGGATGTGAGCATCTATTTCATCCATCTCGCTCCAATACGATAGGTGACATCCTCGTCAATCTCCACGTTACCTTGGATTATAGACCCAAGATACTTGAAACTCTCTCTCTTGGGTATAACTTGTGTATCCAGCCTCACTTTGACATCAGCTTCATGTGTCATATCAGTAAACTTGCACTTTAAGTACTTTGTATTAGTCCTACTCAACTTGAAACCTTAAGACACCAGGTTGCCTCCAGCCTAGCGTTAATACCGCCTCGCGTCTCGTCAATGAGGACTATGTCATCTGCAAATAACATGCACCAAGGCACCCCGCATTGAATGTGTCCCGTCAACTTATCCATCACCAAGACAAATAAGAACGGGCTGAGAGTTGATCCTTGGTGCAGTCCCATCATGACTGTGAAGTGCCTGGAGTCTCCCCCCCCCCCCCCCCCCCCCCCACTGTCCTCACTGGCTCCATCATTTATGTCCTTAATCGCCGCAGGTACACCTCTAGCCTCCAAACATCTCCTCTACACCTCCTTTGGGATTTTGTTGTATACTTTTTATAGGTCGATGAACACCATATATAAGTTCCTCTTCCTCTCCCTATACTACTCCATCAATCTCCTAATAAGATGAAAGGCTTTGATGGTCGATCGCCCCTGTATGAATCGAAACGGGTACTATATAAGTATTTTTTTTGGGCATAACTAATATCTCTATAAATTATAATTTAAAATAAGTTTTAATTATACAATATGTAACGACATATATGAATATTAAATATTAGCTAAACTTGTAGTATTGATCTTCTTATAACAATTCTTGAGTTATAATCTCCATATAATTAGCCCGCAAATTTCGAATCAAACAACCCCAAACTATATTTTTGGTTAGAATGAGTTTTATGCATCTGTAATTACTATTTAGATAGTAAAAACGAGTTTATTAAACTTGCCTAATCTATAGTTGTGGATTTAAACTAGAAAATTTCATAGCAACTTTAATCACAATTATAGAAATTAAATTGAGAGCATAACATCTTTAATTTCTTCAAATAATAGTAGTGTTTTTTGGAGCACGCATAGAACTAGGATTTTTTTTCAATAATCTAGTATTTGGATCAACTTAAGTATCTCGATTAATGCATTGGATTACTGGATTACTTGTAGAACTACTGGTAACTCTATCCCCAAAATTTACATGGAAACTATTTACGTGTAATTATTTCACGCTACTATAGGCATGACGAAAAATATGTATAAACAGCGGAAGCAAATAGCCATGATCACTTGCATGTAATATAAACAAGACATAATCACATATTATAATCGAACATAGAATCGATAATTAACTTTTGAAGCGTGACCGCGAAAAGACCTTCTAGCATGAGCAAAAACCATCCACGAGATCATACTCCAGTTCTACGGTCTTCTACTGTGTTACCCAAATAATATCCGGAAACAACAATTTCGTGTGGGCGAAATTTCTAAGAAAATATGGCTGAAACTTTCGGCCACCATGACTACTTCTCTAGGTGGAAAACCTTATGTATTTATAGCACAATCTTTAAGGGTTAAAGCCCTTTTCCAAAACTGTTGGATTTTTTTTTTTCACCAGAAAAAGGATTCCTTTATTTTCTATTATTTAGGCACAGTAGGGACCACATGATTTAATTAACAAGACTTCCAATTATGGAATAAATTTATAATTTTTCGAAATTAATATCCACCATAATTAATTACGAATTATTCCACTAAAAATTCGTAATTGCACTCCTTATTCAATTTTGAAATTCATCCATTAAATCTTATTTAACTCCCCATGTTAAGATTCAGATACTAATCAATTAAATTAAATTACCGACGATTTAATTTATTGATTATTTTCTTTATACTTTCGCTTAACTTATTTCATGTGTCGGATACAAAATCCACCGGCCGGGTTTATACATGAAAACTTATAAACTTTCAAAAAAGTATATCATCAACCGCTAAACCGAGACATGGATTCCATCAACTAACTATTACTTCGCCAATATACATTATTATTGTCCAATTTACAAGGCATATTGACCCACGAAAGAATCTTGCCTTTTAATAAATAAAAATAATAATAATAATGTACACAAAATTAATAATAATTATATCAAGATTAAGAGTATAAGTACATTTAATGGCTAGTGAGTTTATTTTATTAAGTCAATACAATATACTTATCTCTATTTGGTCCGTTCAATACATACAAAATGTACTAGCACAAGAAGTTGGATTAAACCATTCCCATAATCAAAATAAGTTATATTTAATCTTGTGCCACAATCATTCCTGATGGTTTGTCCAATTCCATCATTAGATTGTGAACTCAAACTTTATATTTATAAGAACCAATAATTTAATCTTTCGTGTATAAACTAAACTCTATACACTAAATCATCTATTATATAAGCAAAGGACACAGACTAATATATGATCTATTTAAAGTTTTATTAAAATTGAATGAACAATTATATCATAATAAATACTACATCTAACCAAACCCATGATTAATAGTATATATCTGAACAATCTCTCACTTAGACTTTTAAACATGACAATTGTTAGAATATACTATATCTAAACGCATGGTTAATAGTATATGCCCCAACAATCTCCCACTTAGGTTCATAACCATGCATCTACAACTTTCTCAGGCATTCTTTTACATGACTATTAAAAGTCTTCACCAAATTGTCACGACCCAAAAATCACTGATCGTGATGACACCTAACTTGACCCGCTAGGTAAGCCAATGATCAAACGAAACGAACCAAATAAACTTATAGAAAATTTTGATTAGGATTTATCTGAACCTTTGCTAGTTTACCCAAGAACTGGTAGTACGAATAATGAGCTTCTATGACTTAGAATATACAAAGCTGGTATGAATAAATATACGTTATGTTTGAAAACTACATGAACAGATTAATAATGTCTAAAACTACCAAGGACACCTGCCAGCTTCTATGCAGAATACACGAACATCTTCAGGGTCAGCCCCCAACTTCTTCAGCAGCTCCGCCCCAATAGTCTGCACAGAGTGTGCAGAAGTACAGTATCAGTACAACCGACCCATGTACATGTAAGTATCTTGACTAACTCCGTCGAAGTAATGACGAGGCTTTTAGTTAAAAGATGCTCTTTAATAAACACTATAATGTAAACTAGCAATAGAACTATGCGACAGAATAATAGAATAGAGTACACAATACAACTGTACAAAATAATAAAATAGTACCAGAAAGAATCACAGTTCAACAATTTCCAGCATCTTAACCGGCCCTTTCCTTAGAACAAAAGCCCATGAACCACAATAATTGCCTCAAAACTTTCATAGCGTGAAAGAAGTATTCAAGACATCAAATCTAGCGGCACGGCAACACCCTTCGTGCATTTATCTTATCCTTACCATATATGCATAAAACAGTACCAACCAAATGATAGAAATACCGACAATAGAAATGACAAGGAATGGAATATGCAAGCAGTAATAATTAACAGAAATTTACAGGCGAACATCGGTAACAGCTAAGCAGAGAGCATAGAATTAATGACCACAATTAGGAAAAAAGCTATAATTTCATCTCACTAGCATGATGAAGGAGTGAAGATGGACATAACAAATAAGAGGAGGGGAGAGGGTGCATGTTCTTGATAATGCAACAATAGAGCATGAATGGACAACATGGGAGAAGACTCGTGCCTAAGTGAGGCAACACAAATATGACATGTGTTCAATCATAACAACAGGAAGTATGTATGATGTTTACAAGTTAAACAAATAGAAGGCATATGCAACACAACAACGATTTAGATATAAAATAAGGAAAGAACAGTGACAACAAGTCACATAAAAACCACAAATACAACGGTAATAATTCAAGGTAAGACATGAAGATATATACAAGAAAAGATTATCATAACATGATGCATGTCTCTCGTCCTCCCTTGCACGAAAACACCTTTCGTGCCATGATCTCACAATGATACAAAAGTATAAAAGTATAAATGCAATGGCACGGCATCACCCTTCGTGCTTCTACTCACAAATGACATGGCACGACATCACTCTTCGTGATTTTACTCTCAATAATATGGCACGACATCACCCTTCGTGCTTTTGCTCTCAATAATATGGCACGACATCACCCTTTGTGCTTTACACTCTTCCTCACATGATAATAAATATAAAATGGAATGGCATCACCCTTCGTGCTTTAAACACTTCCTCACATGATAATGAATATATAATGGCACGACATCACACTTCGTGCTTTACACTCTTCCTCATATGATAATGAATATAAAATGGAACGGCATCACCCTTCGTTCTTTACACTCTTCCTCACATTATAATAAATATAAATAATGGCACAACATCATCCTTTGTGCTTTACACTATTCCTCACCATGCATATAAATATCAATAAAATGGCAAGGCAGGGAGTATATATAATTTCGAGGAGAGTGTTCTGCGAATATCCCAAACAAAGTTCTCAATCACTGCTTTACAAGCAACAATGTTTCAATGAAACCCTCAAGGGCCATATAATTCAAGTACTTTCACAAATCCCACAATTTATCAACAACACAAGTATGGAATCTAGCATCTAAAAAATATCGGTCATAGCAACGTATTAACGATTATGCATAGAGATGGTTGAATTAGACACATCAATGTATCCTAAGAATTCCCATCACATTGATTAAGCTATATTAGGCTAAGTATCGACTCTAACATTTTACACTACCTTCTTAATATCTAGAAGTCAAGTGAGGCATGAAGCGAGAAGGTTATGAAATTCTACAAGACACAATTATAACATAATCTACCCCGAGTTAACACATACATATACGCTCGTCACCTGACATATGTATCACCCTCGCATGTAGAAAACATTTATAAATAGGAGGTAAAATACCCTCAACAAAGTTAGGCAAAACACTTAGCTCGAACAAGTCAATTACAATACCGAGCAACCCAAGCGATGGTCCAAAAACGCTATCTCGGGCATTCCGACCTCCGAACAGCTCGAAACTAACCAAAAACAACTCAAATACATCAAACAACGCTAAAGAACCAATCCCAATTGAAAAAGGTTGAATCTTTAATCAAAGGCCCAAAATTGGTTAAAAAGGCCAACCGGGCCCGCACCTCGGAACCTGACAAAACACACAACATCCGATAACCCATTCAATTATGAGTCCACCCATACTAATTTCACTTAAATCCGACTCTGAATCAATGTTCAAAACTTAAAAATTAACTTTATGAAACTTTAGGCAAAACCCCCCAAATTTCACTTTGAAATCATCAGTCAGATCCCAAAAACGAAGATGGATTCATGAAATATAACCAAAATCGAGTAGAGAACACTTACCCCAATCCATATAGTGAAAATCGCCCAAATCCGAGCTTCCCAACTCAAAATATGACCAACTGAACAAACTCTTAATTTATATATTTTTTCTGCCTGCTATATTGCCTCGTTTCTCATGCCAAATGATCCTGAAACTCACTTTTGTGCCTCCAATGGAATCCTTGTGAAATTCTAGTCAAGTTAGGCTCTTGAATCACTCAATTTGACCTTATATTGGAGGAGATATGTTAGTTTCAATAATTGGAAATAGTGCAGATTTTAAATACGAAGTCAGTGGCAATTTTGTAATTAATCTGGAAAAAATCTGGCAACCAAATTCTTAGTAAAATGACCATAAAATCCTCATACGATGTCCAAATTCGATGATTATTTTTGCTACAGGTCAGTAATTACGATACAGACCTAATGCTTCATTCAAAACAGAAATCGTAGCTCATCTGTTCAATATTATATCATTTATGCTTGAAAAATGATGTCGAAACATGAAAAACGAGTGCAACACAACCCAAACCTATATGAAACTTACCCGAGCCCCTCGGGACCACATCCAAACATACCAACAAGTCCCATAACTTAATACGGACTTACTCGAGCCCTCAAAATACTGAGCAAAGTAAAAATACTCAAAACGACCTGTCGAGTCGTCATATCCTCCACCACTTAAACACACATTCGTCATCGAACGTGCCAGGAGTCTTCCTAAAGCTACTAAACCATGGTGTAACCTCACTAAGCACAACCCCAGGGGCGATCCTACGTCACCCTGATCCACGTAAGCCCACCAACACAACGCCATTAGAGATCTTTGTTTCAACCTTGGTCCTTAAACCTTAGAACCCCATTTTATCATCCAGAATTTATTACAAGATCCGATTCCCACATCTACACACTGTACAAGTCTGAACCAGTCGTATCAAATCATGACACTCACAGTAGGAACTGCTGACCACCATTACTGCCGAAAAATAAATCCGGTGTCGCTAATAAACCTCATATCGATTAGGACCTCGTTCAAAACCTCTATACCCTACCAATTATGAAAGAAACACGCATAACCGCTTAACCACTCATCTGATCAATAAGCCAAGAAATTCACTTGCACGACCAGGGCCATTGTCCAAATCCTCAACAAACTATAGTGTTATTCCTTAAAAAACAATCGCAATACAATAACGCAAATCTCAGGTCTAGAAACTTCATCTCAGCCAACACAAGCAACCTTACCGACCAATATCAACAACAATCATATGGAGCCACACATGACCCAGTTCAGTACACTAACAAGTTATAATTCAGATATGACAGATAACGGTAAGAAAACCAAATAAGAAAACTACTAAGCAAATTAAGCAGACAGGGAAATTTTAGCACTTTACTATGAACTATTCTCAACAAGGTGAAAGCAAAATACACAAAATAGAAATAAGGAGCCACATTTCATCATTGTACCGTTGCGGTGTGCAACCCTATCCTATCATATCAATCCACATAGGGTACCCATCGAGCCATAATATTCGGGCTCACCGATCATATGTGCTTCAACATCGAGCACAACAGAGTGCACAAAATATAACTATAGGGAAAATCATTAGGAACAAACAATACCGAGAAAGACAAGCACAGCTATGGTGTAACAAGCTAAGCAACATCACAAAGGCCACCTCGCCCCTAGTGCCATGAGGCCTAAACCGAGTCACAATATGCGTGCGAAGAATCATGTAGCCCTCGCAACCCATCATAGCATAAGAGAGAAACATATAACATAAACCAAGGCGCGAATAACATCCATTCCGCCCAATGATATACATGTGGCAACAACTGCGCAAGAGCAAGCAAATTCAGTCTGATACAGAGTACACACCCTTACTAGGCTCAAAATAATCCCCAAACCAAATTCCGATCATCCCCAAACATGTAATATCCTTCCAACAGTCTATAGCGACCTTTCCATAACACCTACCATTAATCACCCAATTTTCTACACTTCTTTACAACTCGCGATCAAGGAATAATCTGCCAACAAGAACATTCAATCTCTGAGCCTCACAAATACCAGAAATTTTCCTACCCAGTCTCAACACCGCTTCCCAAATAGCTGACACCTAACTCATACTACATCATACCTTGGAAATGTACCCATAAATCAAAACACAATGTATCTGCCAATAGGCGCTCTGGTGAAAACATATAATGCCAGCAAAACCTCAAACACCGGAATCGTCCGTACCATCAAGAACTCATATCCTCCCCTTCAAAACTAACTGGAACCTTATATATGCAACTTTATAACCCCACGCGGCGCATCGCTTCTAACATGCTAATTTGCAACACTACGAAAGTATCACAGTCAACTCTGAACCATAAGCATTATAACTCCTATATCAGTAGAAAGCATCAATCCCGACCGTGATCATAACTATGATAAGTTCTAAGTTTTTAGTAACACATTATCAAGTAATTAGAACCCATCCCTCTAACTCAACCGAGTCACGCAGACTGCCAACCCGTACTATGACAGCATATGCCCATTCAAGGAAATAACCAAGCAATCTCCCGGTCTGGAAATTGATACGGCCCATGACCCTACAATCCGATTGTCTTTTGCAGACCACCACTTAGCTCGAAGTCATAGAACACCCCATCAGCAACCCAAGGTACCATATCTTCACAGTATGCCCCAATCTCGCCATGAACTCGCCTTAATCACAATAGCCTGGCCACCAACCAATATTCCCAAATATGTGCTTACCATCCAGACATATGAACCCGCCACATACCCCAAATGTACGGCTAGAAGGTTTAACACTGCATCTACTCCTGAGGATAGACAACACATCGTGATGATAATCAAGCATCCATAACCCGTCGTAATCTATCTGCAACATCACCAATTTTTGATACATAGCGAATACTGAGCGCACAACCTCACATATGAGAGATCGAGAAGAGTCAAAGTCATAGATTTCAAGCTGAAACAAGGTCGCACGATAAGGAAAGAAGAAAGGGAAATTTTTCCTAAATGTCCTGTAGCCTCCCGAAGATAGGTATGGACGTCATCATACCGATCCGCATTCTCATAACTCGTAGAACCTACAAACCTAGTGCTCTGATACCAACTTGTCACGACCCAAAAATCACCGGTCGTGATGGCACCTAACTTGACCGCTAGGTAAGCCAATTAACAAACAAAACCAACCAAATAAACATATAGAAAATTTAGATTAGGATTTATCTGAACCTTTACTAGTTTACCCAAGAACTGGTAGTACGAATCATGAGGTTCTAAGACTTAGAATATACAAAGCTGGTATGAATAAATACACGTTCTGTTTGAAAACTACATGAACAGATTAATAATGTCTAAAACTACCAAGGACAAGTGGAAGCTTCTATGCAGAATACACGAACATCTTCAGAGCCAGCCCCCAACTTCTTTAGCAGCTCCGCCTCGATAGCCTGCACAGAGTATGCAGAAGTGCAGTATCAGTACAACAGACCCCATTTTGTAGGTATCTTGAATAACCCCGTCGAAGTAGTGACAAGGCTTTTAGTTAAAAGATGCTCTTTAATAAATACTATAATGTAAACTAGCAATAGAACTATGCGAGAGTACATAATGCAACAATACAAAACAATAAAATAGTACCATAAAGAATCACAATTCAACAGTTTCCAACATTTTAACCGCCCCTTTCCTTAGAACGAAAGCCCATGAACCACAACAATTGCGTCAAAACATTCATAGAGTGAAAGAAGTACTCAAGACATAAAATCTAGCGGCACAGCAACACCTTTCGTGCATTTATCTTATCCTCACTATATATGCGTAAAACAGTACCAACCAAATGATAGAAATACCAATAATAGAAATGAAAAGGAAGGGAATATGCAAGCAGTAATAATAAACAGGAATGTACAGACGAACATCAGTAACAGACTAAGTAGAGATCATAGAACTAATGACCACAATTAGGAAAAAGGTTATAATTTCATCTAACTAGAATGATGGAGGCGTGAAGATGGACATAACAAATAAGAGTAGGGGAGAGGGGTGAATGTTCTTGATAATGCAACAATAGAGCATGAATGGCCAACATGGGAGAAGACTCGTACCTAAGTGCAGCAAAACAGATATGACATGGATGCAATCATAACAGCAGGAAGTAAGTATGATGTTTACAAGTTAAACAAATAGAAGGCATAGGCAACACAACAATGATTTAGATAGAGAATGAGGACAGAACAGTGACGACAAGTCACATAAGAACCATAAATACGACGGTAATAATTCAAGGTAAAACATGAAGATATATACAAGAAAGGATTATCATAACATGATGCATGTCTATCGTCCTCACTTGCACGGAAACACCATTCGTGCCATGACTTCACAATGATACAAAAGTATAAAAGTATAAATGCAATGGCACGGCATCACCCTTCGTGCTTCTACTCACAAATGACATGGCACGACATCACCTTTCGTGCTTTTACTCTCAATAATATGGCACGACATCACCCTTCGTGCTTCTACTCACAAATGACATGGCACGACATCACCTTTCGTGCTTTTACTCTCAATAATATGGCACGACATCACCCTTCGTGATTTTGCTCTAAATAATATGGCACGACATCACCCTTCGTGCTTTACACTCTTCCTCACATGATAATGAATATAAGATGGCACAGCATCAGCCTTCGTGCTTTACACTCTTCCTCATATGATAATGAATATAAAATGGCACGGCATCACCATTCGTGCTTTACACTCTTCCTCACATGATAATGAATATAAAATGGCACGACATCACCCTTCGCGCTTTACAATCTCCTTCATATGATAATGAATATAAAATGGCACGGCATCACCATTCGTGCTTTACACTCTTCCTCACATGATAATAAATATAAAATGGAACGGCATCATCCTTCGTGCTTTACACTCTTCCTCACATGATAATGAATATAAAATGGCACGACATCACCCTTCGTGCTTTACAATCTTCCTCATATGATAATGAATATAAAATGGCACGGCATCACCATTCGTGCTTTACACTCTTCCTCACATGATAATGAATATAAAATGGCACGACATCACCCTTCGTGCTTTACAATCTTCCTCATATGATAATGAATATAAAATGGCACAACATCACCCTTCGTGATTTACATTCTGTCTCACATGATAATGAATATAAAATGGCACGACATCACCCTTCGTACTTTATAATCTTCCTCACCAAGCATATAAATATCAATAAAAGGGCAAGGCAGGGAGTATATATATAATATCGAGGAGAGTGATCTACGAATATCCCAAACAGAGTTCTCAATCACTACTTTACAAGCCAACAATATTTCAATGAAACCCTCAAGGGCCATATAGTTTAAGTATTTTCACGAATCCCACAATTTTATCAAAAACACAAGTATGGAATCTATCATCTATAAAATATTGGTCATAGCAACGTATTAACGATTATGCATAGAGATGGCCGAATTAGACACATCAATGTATCCTAAGAATTTCCATCACATTGATTAAGCTATATTAGGATAAGTCTCGACTCTAACATTTTACACTACGTTCTTAATATCTAGAAGTCAAGTGAGGCATGAAGCAAAAAGGTTATGAAATTCTACAAGACACAATTATAACATAATCTACCCCCCGGCATGATTAACCCTGACACATACATATAAGCTCGTCACCTCACATATGTATCACCCCCGCATGTAGCAAACAATGACAAATAGGAGAAAAAATCCCCTCAACAAAGTTAGGCAAAACACTTACCCCGAACAAGTCAATTACAATACCGAGCAACCCAAGAGATGGTCCAAAAATTCCATCTGCCGAGTTCCGACCTCCGAACGGCTCGAAACTAACCAGAAATAACTCAAATACATCAAACAATGCTAAAGGAGCCAATCTCAATTAAAAAAGGTCGAATCATTAATCAAAGGACCAAAATTGGCCAAAAAGCCCCGGGCCCGCACATCAGAACCCGAAAAAACACACAAAATCCAACAACCTATTAAATTTTGAGTCCACCCATACAAATTTTACTCAAATACGACTCCGAATCGATGTTCAAAACTTAAAAATTCATTTTATGAAACTTTAGGCAAAACCCCCCAAATTTCACTTTGAAATCATCAATCAGATCCCAAAAATAAAGATGGATTCATGAAATATAACCAATACCGAGTAGAGAACACTTATCCTAATCCATATGATGAAAATTGCCTCCAAAATCACCCAAATTCGAGCTTCCTAACTCAAAATATGACCAATTGAGCAGACCCTTATTTTATATATTATTTTCTGCCAGCTATTCTGCCTCATTTTTCGTTCCTAAAGATCCCGAAACTCGCTTTTTATACCTCCAATGGATTCCTTATGAAATTCTAGTCAAGTTAGGCTTTTGAATCACTCAATTTGACCTTATATTAAAGGAGATATGTTAGTTTCAATAATTGGAAAATAGTGCAGATTTTTAAATACGAAGTCAGTGGCAATTTCGTAATTAATCTGAAAAAAAATCTGGCAACCCAATTCTTAGTAAAATGACCATAAAATCCTCATACGATGTTCTAATTCGACGATTCTTTTTGCTACGGGTTCGTAATTACGATACAGACCTAATGCTTTATTCAAAACAGAAATCGGAGCTCATTTGTTCAATATGATATCATTTATGCTCGAAAAACGATGTCGAAACATGAAAAACGAGCGCAACACAACCCAAACCTATCCAAAACTTACCCGAGCCCCTCCGGACCACGTCCAAACATACCAACAAGTCCCATAACATAACACAGACTTACTGACCCCTCAAAATACCGAACGAAGTGCAGATACTCAAAATGACATGTAGGGTCGTCACACAAATAAGGTTTTGTTAAAGAATCTTCCCAAGTTATTTCTGATGCAATATTTGTCTAGTAGTGCTTTTTCGTTACTATCTAGTTTGGTATTATACTCTACAGGGATCCTATTACCGAAACTATCCCAAGAGTGTACACTGAACTATGATTTTCCTTGGTATTCTCCCACTACGACGAAATACTACTAATATTACCTTCATTACCGTACGGTAATGAAATATTAGACACTTCTTACTATAGTGTTCGTGTTCAAACATCACTCCCACTCGACAAAGGCATATTCTGTCAATCAACGTTCTCCGACTACTTAAATGCAATGCAACGTCAATTCCGACGTGTGGATTTTGATGTTCTTGAACATCTAGGTATTTCTTTGCCTAGTTCCTGTAAAAATAGTTTACTTCTAGGAACATAGTTTATTGAACAATCCTTATCTAGAAAAATTCATTTGTTTTAACAATTGCCTTATTTTCTTTAGGACAATAAAATAAACCCCCATTCGTTTTCTTGAATATTCAACAAACATGGACCTATCCATTCTTAGTTCTGACTTACATATCCGCTATCCCTTTCAGCAGTATTCTAGACAATCCTATATCTGAACATGATACAAGCTGAGCTTACATTCAGTCCACAGTTCTATAGATGTCACATGTACTAACTTAGAAGAAACTAAATTCAGAATGTAATTTGCAGTTTCTAGGAAATATTCCAAAAACGAACAAGGCAAATCTGAATAACACATCATTAATCTATCCATGTCCAAAAGAGACTTATTTCTTCTTTATACCACACCACTCTATTACGGAGTTTACAGTGTAGACAATTAAGATGTAATCTCTTATTCTGATAAGTAACAAGAGAACTCTTTAAATAGGTGCTCGCCACTACAATCAAATTGCAGTAACTTAATATATTTCCTTGGTGCTTCTCCGTTCATTTATGAACTTCAACAAATACTCAAAACTATCTCTTACGAGTATGTTCATTTAACCATACAAATCAGAAGGATTCATTCTAGCTTATCACTAGCTTTATTTCCTTTTGAAGGGAAACATCCTTTAGTCAAATTTCCTTCCAAACAGGATCCACAAGTTGGTAGTGCCTCTACTTTCAATGAACCTTAAGGTCCATCATTGACCAACTTGAAATTCTATCCAGATTAATATAATTTAGACAAAGGTGCACAAATAAGTTTTACTCAATTATGAAGAACATATTCTCTTATGAGATATACTAATATTGTTTTGTTCAGGAGAGACAGTAATATAAAATAACAAGGTCATGCATTCATGTACTACAAGAGATAAAATGTTTATCAAGCTCAATAACTCAAGAGTTATTCGAAACTTAAGCAAATATCCATCTCTTATTTTACCCAAAAATCGGAGTTAAATTCCTTCTAACAAAAGATTCATATATTGCATCCTTTAAATTAATGTCTTATCACTATCAAAAGAAAAATTTAATAATTAATTCAACAAATCGCATAAAGTCATAGCGGAGTTGAGATAAAATATTAAATAGATTATAATAAGTCAAAACACCGATTAATAAAATTCAGACTGCATTCAATATTTATATACATACATGCATCTTGGAAAATAAATTTCGATGGGAAAAGAATCATTCATGCAAATCATATTATATAATGTTAGAATTATACAATCCAAAAAGAAACAGAACCAGCTCAGATGTAGAGCATACTATTATTTTCAGACAATTATATATAACCATTTAATACTAAAATTTCAAACACACTACACATATATGTATTTATGCATTTTGAATAGAAAATTTCGATGGAAAAAGAACTACTCATGCAACATATATATGTAATGTCAGATCATTCACTCAAATAGTTAAAACAGGCCCAACTCATATGGAGAGTATATTGTTAATTTAAGTCAAGTTAACATCATAATTAATAGCTCTAGTTCCATTGATCCAACATATATACTCATATGGAAGTAAGTACATGATATTAATTACTGGTATTTCACCTAGTGAACTCACAATAAATTTATCCGATAGGGAGGAAGACCTAAAGTCAACGCATAAAATTATTATTCACTTGAAATTAATAGTGGAAGACAATAGATATATATTTCTAGAACCACTTAATCATAATTATATTTTAGTTACAAAATTGATTCAACCCTTAAACTCAGATAGAGAGTTAATACATGTTATAATTAACTAGTAACTATATCCAGTGAGTTCATAACAAATTTATCCGATATGGAGGAAGACCTAATATCAACTCGTAAATTTATTATCTCACCATAAAAAAAATAGAGACCATAGAAGTTAATTTCTATCACCACTTTATCACAACCACGAACTTTTCTCTGAGAATTAAGTTACATAATTAAAAAAAATGATCAAAACTCCATTTAAACAGTCTTAAAAAGCTAAAATTAACGTTTTTCACTACATAGGCATGAGTATTGACCAATGAGATGTTTCTGATAAACCTACCAAATTACAGATCAATGAAGATCGTTAAAATCACAATCTCCAAAAATTACAACCAAATTTGAAAAGTACTATTTTAAGCATTTTTAAGAATTTAAATATGATTCTTATCATATAATAATTCATGTAAAATCAACATGTGTTTTCATGTTCCAGATTAGACATAAATAAAATGATAGAAAGAATGACTTTTCGTATGTAAATCACATTTTAATCCGCCAAACCTCCAAAAAAGAACTCATTTAAACGATCCTGAATCGTCAAAATATGATGTGATTCACTGCACAGCACCTGCATAGCAGTGAGTTCTTCTTAACTGATCGTTTCCGATAATCCTACCGAATTTCAGGTTATTAACTAGACCAAATTCGAATAAATTATTTTTTTGGTGTATTTAGGATTAAATCCATGTGATTTTCATTGTTGCTATATATCATTTCAAGTTAAATCATCATGTTTCAGATTTAACACAAATATAACCGATATATAAAGAATAATTTTTCATATTTATAACAAATTCAATTTAATAAACTGCTTGAAAACCCATCTAAATGACCTCAAGTGTCGAAAAACAACATGATTCACTGCATAGCAGTGAGTTTTTCTCATTAGGTCGTTTTTGATGAACCTACTAAGTTTTAGGTCAATCGGAGTTCGTCAAATTTATGACCACTAACCTGTAACCAAACTCGGAGAATAACCGTTTTAAGCAGTTTCATGAATTAAAATAAATATTATATTGATTTCCATTCTTCTTATAATTATACTATGAGCTCAAGGCGTATATTATGTTCTTCCTATTTCTAGGATAAATAATATCTCCTTTTTTAATAAATTATCCTTTTATTAAGCATACAAGAACCCAAGATATTATATTTTCTCTCATTTCGGTGAAAACCCAATATCACTTCTCATGGATGGAGTTGGTGTTACAGTACCCAAAGATAAAACTCTTTGTCTAGTTCAAACCTCCACCACTAATAAAATTTATCAAGGATAAATTTCACATGGTACATCAAGCAAATTTCAATAAGTCAAATAAATAGATCATTTCAGTGGATCCTAGTTATTAATCATAATGCTCAAACCATAAATTTTCATAATCACACATGTATAAATGCTATTAAGAATTTTCAATAATTTCAGATAAATATACTACTTTGGTAGTGCCTATTTATTAATAAAAAATTCTTAATCCATGTTTGATATCATCTCACATGTATAAATTATTAAGAATTTTCAACGATTCAAATAAATAAATCACTTTAGCGATGATCATTTATTAACCATAAAATCTTAATATTACACTCTAATATAATGTGAGAAAGACAATGCCCATCACTACTAAAAATTCGTCAAAAAGCGACTAAAAATTTACGACTAAAATTGGTCTATCAAAAAAAGCGATCAAAGTTGGTCGCTAAATTGGATAAAATTATTAAAAATTAATTGTAAATACATTAGCGACCAAGGTTGGTCATTTTTTGGTCGATAATGTGGTCAAAATGTTGACCGGACTGGTCAGACTTGCTTGGTCAAAGAAATATTAAAATTAGCAACCAACTTTGGTCGCTAAAGTGGGACCCAATTATAAATTTTTTAATAATTATATTATTATTTTAAAAAATTATAAAATTTAAATAAATAAAATTCAAAATTAGCGACCAAAGTTGGTCGCTTATGAAAGGGAAAGAAAATAGCGACCAACTTTGGTCTCTAATCTGAGACCCAGATATAAAATTTTATTAATTATATTATTATTTAAAAAAAATTATAAAATATAAATTAATATAATTTAAAATTAGTGACCAAAGTTGGTCGCTTAAGAAAGGGGAAGCAGATAGAGACCAATTTTGGTCGCTAATCTGGGACTCAGTTCTAACGTTTTACAATTATGTTATTATTTTAAATATTTTATAAAATATAAATAAATCTGATTTATAGTTTGGTCGCTAATTTTGATTTCTGGATACTTAGCGACCAAAGTTGGTCTCTTTTCAGGTCAATATTGATCAAAATTAAAAATTACTTTTATATTTACTATCCAAATAATATAAATGTAATCCGTTAACACTTTTGTTATACAAGATATGAATACACTAAAATATACTCTAACATGCTATATATGTAGTTAAAATTGTACAACGAAGCGTGTTTTATATATATATATATATATAGACACACACACACACACACTTCACTGTAATACTATAACGTATATATAACTTATTATAGTATATGTTAGTGTGTGTATGTATATAACATTTATTCAATACAAGGTTGTTGATGAATCAATTTACAAGTGTATAAATTCCTAAAATAACCCGATCATGTGAATATATATATAAGAAAATGAAGCGCTAGTAACACAGGGTCGTGTTATTTTAGGAATTGATACATATATAAGGCTATCAAAGTGTGTGTGTATATATATATATAGACACACACACACACTTCACTGTAATACTATAACGTATATATAACTTGTTATAGTATATGTTAGTGTGTGTATGTATATAACATTCATTCATCACTAGGTTATAAGTTGATGAATCAATTTACAAGTGTATAAATAGCCGTATATATGTATCAATCCCTAAAATAACCCGACCCTGTGTTCCTAGCGCTTTATATACATACATATATATATATATATATATATATATATATATATATATATATATATATATATATATATATATATATATATATATATATATATATATATATATATATATATATATATATATATATATATATATATATATATATATATATATATATATATATATATACACACACAACATATACTATAATAAGTTATATATACGTTATAGTATTACAGTGAAGTGTCTCTGTGTGTGTGTCTATATATATATAGGTTTATCAATCATTAATTATTCGTATGTAGTAATGTATAAGATTAATCATCAATTACAATATAGTTTATGCGTGTGTATGAAATTACTCATATACTTAAATATAACTTAAAAAATTACTTTATATAGATGCTATTATAATGTATTAAAAGTAACTACATAGTTAAAATAGTTTAATTTTTTTTAAAATTTAATAATTTAATTTAATAATTAAATAATTTAATTTCATAATTAAAGAAAAAATTAATTTAATTTTTTTAAATAGCGACCAACGTTGGTCGCTATTTTCAATTAATTTTTTTAAAAAAAAAATAGCGACCAATGTTAAATTTTTGTTAAATTGCAGGTTCATCCCGAGTAATATTACTACAAGGATAATCACCAAACCCACCAGAAAGCTTTATGATGCCCCCTATACGAGTTGGAGTGAATTCCCATTCACGCTGAAGAGCAAATTTTCAATGAATTTAAGGTATAAATGTTCTTTTAAGAAGTATAATTATTTATATTTATGATATTTCCATATAATATTTAAATTTTGAAATACAGAGCAAGTGTGTACAGGAACACCGGTATAACGTGCAAGTGGCTGCAAATCTTAATCTCAAAGCTCGGAAGCGGTTGTCGCATAGTTTCTAAAGCTAGACAGTTCAACAAGAAGCCTGGATGGTTGCTTCAACATTTATGGGAGGATTTGCAAAGGCAATGGCTTACCGCAACCTTCTTACAGAAGAGCGAAAAAGGAAAGAAAGCTCGCGCATCCGAGAAGGGAGGGTCCTTGCACACTGGAGGTGCGATCAGCCAAGGGAAAATAAAAAGAAGATTGGTACGTAATTGATTAATTTATTTTAATTTTCAAAGTATATCTATTCTGTTTATTAACTAAAATTTATAAGTTTTCAGGAAAAGAAGTTGGGGCGTTCAATGAAGCAAGATGAGTTATTCAAGGAGACTCATATTGCCAAGAAGAAGAAAGAGACGGATCAAGAAAGGTGGGTCGAGGGCCAAACCTCGACTGTACATGTAAGTTTTCACTTTTCATTAAGTATTTTGATTTACACTTCTATAAATTTTGAAATACTAATTCAATGTAATTTTTCTTATAGGATCGTTTCACGGATGACGTGGAGGAATTCATACGCAATCAGCCACCTAATGAGTCGGGCGAGGCAATCCAACTTTCGGACGAGGATGCTGAAAGAATATGGATGGAGGCTGCTGGCGGTGCAAAATGGGGGATGGTATACGGGCTTCCTACTAAGAAGTTCCATCGCTATCACCGTGGAATGCAAGGAATAGGGACTTTCTCGCAAGGTGAGCAACTTCGTGGGGAGAGCCTTTCCGCTATGTGGGAGAGTGTGACAAAGCTCGCATCCGAGCTAGAAGTTGCCAAGGAAAGAGAAAAGCTTAGAAATGCTCAGTACGTTGGCATGCAAGCTCAGTACCATGGTATGCAAGCTCAGCTCAAAGCTCTCCTAGCTTCCGGAGCTTTTCCGATTCCCCGGTCTCGCGAGTCATCGCCAGAGGCTCAACTTGAACGTGAGCGTTCCTTCCGTCCTCCCCGTGCTAGTTCCTCCCGTCCTCCCCGTGATCGTTATTCTCGTCCTCCACAAAATGACCCTTCTCATTACCGTCTTGATAATGAAGATTCATTAGACGGTGATGATAATGATGTTGAATGAAACGGTCCTTGAGTACTTTTATATACTTTGAACTAGACAATAGAACTTTGGTCCTTTTTCGAATGGGCTTGTAATAAGTGTTAACTTAGTTTTGTTAGTTTAATGTGTTAGTTCTATTGAACTTTATACTTTGTTGGTTTTAATATTGGTTTTAATGTTGTTGTTGTGTTATTGTTGTTGTTGTTGTGTTGTTGTAGTTCGTATTGTTGTAGTTCGTATTGTTGTTGTGTTGTTGTAGTTCGTATTGTTGTAGTTCGTATTGTTGTTGTGTTGTTGTAGTTCGTATTGTTGTTGTTGTAATAGGATTTGGTATGCTGGCAGGTGGTGTAGCTGCCAAAATAGGCAGTTTCTGCCAAAATAATATCCAGAAAAGCGACCAACTTTGGTCGCTATTCTATAATTTTTTTTTCTTTGCAATAGCGACCAAAATTGGTCGCTAATTAACACAGATTTCCAGAATAGCGACCAACTTTGGTTGCTATTTTATTAAAAAAATATTTTTTTTGAAAATTGGCGACCAAAGTTGGTCCCTTATGTAATAAAAAAAATTAAAAATTGTTGAAATTAGCGACCAATTGTGGTCGCTTTTGATTAACAAAAATTAAAAAAATTAAAAAAAGCGACTAACTTTGGTCGCTATTTTCCAGATTTTAAAATATTATATTTTATTTACATACCAAAATTGGTCTTTATATTTTGTATAATAATAAATAAATAAATAACGTAATTTAAAAATAGAGACCAACTTTGGTCGCTAAATTTATATTATTAAAATATTAAAGCGACCAAAGTTGGTCGCTTTTTTTGATACCCGGAATATTTGGTCCTTTTACCTTAGAGACCAAAGTTGGTCGCTAATTAGCGACCAACTTTGGTCCCTAAGGTAAAGAGATCAACGAAAAAGCGACCAAGCCATTTTGGATGCCTTTTAATCGCTTTTGTACTGTTTAGCGACAAACTTTGATCGCTTTTTCTCGGATTTTAGTACTACCATATAATAACCCCTCAAATAACAGAATCATGCCAATCACAATTTAACTCTTTCTAGTTAGTCAAATGCTTGATGAGAAGAAGAACTAGAAATAGAATTTTTCCTGTGAGCCGCGATTCAAAACTTAATATGGGATAACTGGAAAAAAAATTCTTTCATGAAACTAATCATTACTTGGAAAGAAATTGTCACGATCCGATTTTTCATCGTCGGGACCGTGATGACAACTAATGCTATACAATCTAGGCAAGCCAACATTAGAGGGTTACAATATTAAAACAATAAAGACATAAGAAATGTTACTACCATCCAATATGCGATACCAAAATTAATAAATGAAATAGTAAAACGATACTGCGAAACTAATATTAATGTCTAGCTACCCAAGGTTTGGAGTAAAAATTCACGAACTACTAAGAATTTACTACAAGTATTTGGCTGAAAGAAAATTTATATATGTTTTGAACTAAAGAAAACAACAACCGAATAATAAGGAAGAGACTCCAGGAATCTGCGGACGTCGGCAGATCTACCTCGTGTGTCCGTGCGGAAATGTCAGCTCTAACTCGAACTCAGCTCGGACCTAAAGCTGAATCTGCACAAGAAGTGAGAATGCAGTATCAGTACAACCGACCCCATGTACTGGTAAGTGTCGAGCCTAACCTCGGCGAAGTAGTGACAAGGCTAGGACATGACACCACAAAAAAATCTGGACATGTATAATCATGCTAGTAGAAACAACAACGATCAAAGAAAAGCAAACAACAATTAATGGGAAGGGAGCATACAATGGGGAATTTAACATAAGGAGTGAGAAAATAATAAGACAGAAATAGATAGTGATCAACAACAATTTAAGCAATTAAAATAGAAAGGAAACTTGCACGGCATCACCCTTCGTACTTTTACTCTCAGTCTTACCAAATAATAAATAGGAATGCACGGCATCACCCTTCATGCTTTTACTCTCATCTTCACCAGGTTATAAATAAGAATGCATGTCACCCTTCGTGCTTTTACTCTTACCTCACAATATAGATAAATTATGCACGACATCACCCTTCGTGCTTTACACTCTTCCTCACAATTTAAATAAATTATGCACGACATCACCGTTCGTGCTTTACACTCTTCCTCACAATTTAAATAAATTATGCACGACATCACCCTTCGTGCTTTACACTCTTTCTCACCAGTCACAGAATCATTATCAACATATAAAGAGGAATTCACAAGAAATCAGTATTTCATCATAGTTTCTATCACCATTTACCATTTCAATCTCTACTAAATATTCACAATATTATCCATCTCGGTGGAATCGGATACAAGTCTTCCAACATTTCACTAACAACAATAATCATAGATAATAGGCTTTAAGACAGCAAGAATAAAAAGAATTAACTTTCACTCGCATGTTATGACTCGACCACAACGTATAGGTACTCGTCACCTCACATATACATCGTATTCAACAACAAAACAAGTAACAAGTAGCCACTCAATACTTATTCCCTCAAGCTAAGATAAGACACAACACTTACCTCGATTTCGCAGGCCACTCACTGCTCAACTATAACTTTTCCTTTAGAATTCACCTCCAACCCACTCGTATCTAATCATAATTAGTTCAACATCATTAATTATTGCTAAGTGAATTAACTTTAATGCATAATCATGGTTTTCCTAAGTTTCCCCCAAAAAAAAATTAAAAACCGACCACGAGCCCGCTTGGTCCAAGCTCGAGGTTCGGACCAAAATTCGTTTAGCCGTTCACCCCCGAGCCCGGATATATGATTGGTTTTGGAATCCGACCCCAATTGAGGTCTTAATTCTCCCAAATTTTCGAAATTCATAGTTTCTACCCAAAATCCCCAATTCCACCATGGAAACCTTAGATTTTTAGTTGTAAATTGATGAAAACCCATGGGTAATCGGAAGAAAGTAGCTAATGAACACTTATATATTATTTTGCAAGAAAAAGCCTTGAGAAAATCGCCCTAGATCTCCCAACCTTTTGAAAATAAGAAGAAAAGGGCTAGAGTTCTAATTAACATGAACTTATTGCCCGACCCTCGCATCTGAAGTGCTTGGGCCGCATCTGCGCGTCCGCACGTGCGGACAGGAGATCCGCTTTTGCGGAATGGGACTGGTCCCTTGGGGCCGCATATGTGAACGGGTCTCCGCTTCTGCGATCCCTCTCTTTCGATGAGGAGTCCGTATCTGCGGAAGAAGGGGAACCCAAGCTTGGTCACACCTCCGGGCTTTAGCTCGCACCTGCGGCTCAAGGCTCGCAGGTGCGGGCACACCAGAACTGGTGCACCAACAGCCCTTGTTAAGAGTTAACTCGACTCGCGCATCGCCCGGATGGTTCCCGAGCCCACGGAGCTCCAAACCAAACATGCACACAAGTCCAAAAAATATCCTACGGACTTGCTCGTGCGATCAAATCACCAAAACAACACCTAAAACTACGAATTTAGGATCAAAACTCATGAATTCCTCAAAACATTTCAAATTCACTATCTTCTCAACCGGACCGTCAAATAAACTCCGATTTCCACCAAGTTTCACAGATATGACTTAAATATTATAATAAACATGTATAGGGCTCCGGAACCAAAATATGGACCCGATACCAACGAGTTCAAACATTAATCAATTTCTTTAATTCCTTTAAATTTCAGTCTAACAATTTTCATCAAAAATTCATTTCTGGCGCTAGGGACCTCGGAATTCGATTACAGGCATACGCCCAAGTCCCATATTTTACTACAGACCTCCCGGGACCGTCGGAATATGGGTCCGGGCCCGTTTCTCAAAACGTTGGCCAAAGTCAACTAAAATTAAATTAAACTCTCATATTTCACATATTTTCACATAACGGCTTTCCGGATTCACGTCCGGACTGCGCACGCTAATCGAGGTGAATACAAATAATATTTTTAAGGCTAACGAGCCCGAAATATAATTTTAAATTATAAAATGACCCCTTTGGATCATCACAGAAATTAAGGTCAAATCCTATTTGTTAGGTCTTCAACATTCTACAGCCGCCACAAATAATCAATCAAAAGCCTTTAAGGATTAACCACTTAAGCAAAACTAACTTGACAAATTACTTCTCTGCCATCAAGAATCCATAACTTGCCTCCTTTTGTTTTCTCTTGATCCAATCAAATAAAAGGCAAAAAGCCTTTTTCAAAAAATTGTCTATGGAATCACAGAGAATCATGAAGCAACAAACATTGGCTGTTATCGTAATTAAAAGGGACGACGACAACAATTTATATGTGTCGAACACAAAAATATTCAATTCCGGACAAAACTACGATCAGAACAATTTCCAATGTTTTACCGAGTATGAAGAATTTAGACGGCAAATTGATTTTATTTCTCAACAAGCCAATCACGAATCAGGTATATAATGGATATACATATATATAATCCACGTTATCTAATTAGATGCAAGTAGGCTCTGATACCAATTGATGAAAAACATGTATAAACAACAAAAACAAATAATCATGATCACTTGCATGTAATATAGACAATATATAATCACAGATTATAATCGAACATAAAATCGATACTTAACTCTTGAAGAGTGATCGTGATTCCGAAAAGACTTCAAACATGAGCAAAAACCATCCACGAGATCATACCCTAGTTCTACGGTCTTCTACTGTGTTAATATCAGAAAACAACAATTTTTTGTCGGCGAAATTTCTAGGAAAATATGGCTGAAACTTTCGGCCACCATGACTACCTCTCTAGGTGGAAAACCTTATGTATTTATAGCACAAATTTAAGGGTTAAAACGTTTTTCCAAAACCTGTTGGGTTTTCTTTTCTATCAGAAAAAGGATTCCTTTATTTCCTATTATTTAGGCACAACAAGGATCACGAAATTTAATTAACAAGGATTCCAATGATGGAATTAATTTATAATTTTTGAAATTAATATCCACCGTAATTAATTACGAATTATTCCATTAAAAATTCGTAATTGCACTCATTATTCAATTTCGAAATTCATCCATTAAATCTTATTTAACCCGCCATGTTAAAATTCAGATACTAATCAATTAAATTAAAGTACCGACGATTTAATTTATTGATTATTTCCTTTAGACTTTCGCTTAACTTATTTCATGTGTCGGATACAAAATTCACCGGCCGGGTATACACATGAAAACTTATAAGCTTTCATAAATGTGTATCATCAATCAATCGAGACATGGATTCCATCAACTAACTATTACTTCGCCAATGTACATATTTTTCAATTTACAAGGCATATTGACCCATGAAAGAATCTCGCCTTTTGATAAGTCAAAGCAATAATAATATACACAACTAACAATAATTTTATCAAGATTAAGAGTATAAGTACATTTAATGGCTAGAGAGTTTATTTTATTAAGTCAGTATAAAATACTTATCTCCACTTGGTTCGTTCAATACATACAAAATGTACTAGCACAAGAAGTTGGAATTAAACCATTCCCATAATCAAGATAAGTTATATTTAATCTTGTGCTACAATCATTCCTGATGGTTTGTCCAATTCCATCATTAGATTATGAACTCAAACTTTATACTTATAACAACCAATGATTTAATCTTCCCTGTATAAGCTAAACTCTATACACTAATCATCTACTATATAAGCAAAGGACACAGACTAATATATGATCTATTTAAACCTTTATTAAAATTGAATAAACAATTATATCATAATAAATACTATATCTAAACCAAACTTATGGTTAATAGTACATATCCCAACAAGACATATACAGAGAAGAACATTTAGTGTTTCCCAAAAGAAAAAAATAAGGGAAAATAAAAATAATATATTAGACGCAGTGTTTTATTAATTATTAAAAAGTTGGTCAAGAATCCGTGTTTATTCAAGATTCAGTCACAACTATGATATTTTCCTTAGTCAAGATTCTCACGTAAGGGAAGAACATATCCTTTTGTGACAAATCTACAACGGCTTCAAGATATTTTTCCTTATTTGTTATATGTTCGAGTAAGAGCTAGGTCAATCAAATAGATAGCACAGGGTCCTTTTGTTTCTTTTTCGCCAATTTCTAATGTTCAAAAATTAAAAGTCTAAAATTGATTATGATTCTATTTTGAATTCTAATTAGTAATATATCCTACATTTGAATTACATTTTCTCTTTTGACCAATTGCTTTTGCCAGAAATCCAACAAAATCTGAATTATTTCAGACATGAAGAATTTCATAAGCGCTTCCCTTTTAGATCTCTTTTTCGGGCTAATACATCCTAGAGGTGGCAATTTATGGACAATATATGTATACAAGTCAATGAATTCGGTGTTTTTCTGTTTTGATGGCAAATTCGGATTATTGGATGAATTCAATTAAAAAACAAAATATTCAAACCCCTCTCTATTTTTAGTAAATATGTATCTATATCCAATGTTTAGGCCAATCTACTAAATATATGACATGTGTCTTCACATACACTATCATTGCTAAATTATAGGCAATTAACCTTAATTTATCGCTTAACCATGATAAATTAGTTCATTTGGTATAAACATCATATGCATGGTAAGTTTTTGGCCTCCCACCCTTTTTCTTGTTATGTACCGTGAGCATAAATGATTGTACAAATAGTTAGACATACATGGGGATCAATTTCATGTATGATCGCTTTTTTTTTGAGTGAAAAATAAAAATTCCTACTAATTGTATAGTTCTTATATCCAAACCCTATCCGTACATCTATATATGTTTCCTATCAGAAATAGGATATTTACACTCCTGCTTTATTTGATCGATCAGAATGTGTGGTCTAGGAACTCTTTGATGCAATCTAGATATATAGCAAAGTCAAAGCAGCCAGACTAGTAGCCAGTACAAAGGCTCTATATATGATCGTTTAACTTATTACCTTGTTGCACTAAAATCACTGACTACTTTTTGTAACGAAATAATTACTACAAAATTATCTTTTGTAACGAAAATGTTACTTAGTTTTGCCTAGGTATCAAAGAAAGTTAGCCGGAGGAAATAAATGAAATGTTTTCTATGTAATGTATATAAAATTGAGTGACTTTTATGTGATTACTTAATAAGTATTCTATAAAATTGAGTGACTTTTTCATTGTAAAAATTAATTTAGTGATTTTGATGAGCTGAATGGCTATCCATATAATATGTAGTTCTATGTGTGTGTTTGGCTTGGTTTAAATATTTAGGAAAACATGTTTCTCATCAACTCATTTTCATCCAATTGAAAGAAAATATTTTTCCTATCAAAAGAAGGGAAAATATTTTTCAAAACTCTTTTCTAACCTTCCTCTTGTTCCCCATCCCCACCAACCCCCACCAACACACCCCTACACCTCCAATCCACCCCAACTCCACCCACTCTAATCCCACCCCACCCTCGCCCCACTCTCACCCCCACCCTAAATAGAAATATTATTAATAGTACTTTTCATGTTATAGATAGAGTAATTTTTTTTTCCATTTCGAGTATTTTCTTTTAACGGTATAAAAAAAATTCTTTTTTCTTTCATTTTAACAAAAAAAGTACTTTCTTTTCTGATGTAGAAAAAATATTTTCCTTCATTTCAATAAAATAATGTAGTAAAAAGTATTTTCTTTCATTTCATCAATATGATGTAGTAAAAAAGTATTTTCTTTTATTTCAACAAAAAGAGTATTTTCTTTTCATGATATAGAAAAAATATTTTCTTTCATTTCAACAAAATGAGTATTTTCTTTTCATGATGTAGAATTTTTTTTTTTTTTATTTCAACAAAATGAGTACTTTATTTTCATGTTGTAGAAATAGTACTTTCTTTTTCAACCAAAAAAAGAGTGTTTTTTTGTTTGTTATGGAGCACAAATTTCAACATTATTTTTGCGTAAAAAGTAAAGCAATACATTAGTTCCTTTGAGTTTGTGTGAATTTTTAAACAAATAAATAAATTCTCGAAGAAAATAGAATCATGAAAATATTAGGTATTTTGGGGGGGAAGGGGGGGGGGGGGGTATGAGGGGAGATCACAGGAAACATAAGGACTTGGGAGAAGGGAGGGGAGGGGGAGTGGGAATGAGGAGAGTAGCATAAAAAAATATTTTTCTAAAAATTATTTCCTACTCGCTAACCAATACTAGAAAATACTTTCCGGAAAAAATTTTTTACTCACCAATCAAACAAGAAAAAAATAAATTATAAAACCACTCATTTTCCACGAAAACATTTTCTAAAAAAATATTTTTCATGAAAAACATTTACCCCTATATATTCAGAGGATTCCATGCATTATTGATTGGTTGATCACACATAAAACTAGTTGTACAGAAAGGCTCTTATCAGTTGTAAGATTAGCCACCCCTTTAAGAATTAAAAATGTAAGGTGTGATAGTTAAAACGACAAAGGCACTGCGTCTCTAATTGTCTTCACCTCCATCAAGAATTTAACAAATCTAACATTTTGTGGATGAAACCAGTGACACAACTACAAACCAACAATATCACCTTTTAACGCACAAACGCCAGATTCAAACTTTCCTATATGAAAAGCCTACAAAGTAGGTGATAAATATGACTATATACCATGAATTCACCCAACTGCTCCAAATCCCAAAAACCCATAGGCCATATATAGCTCCTCCCTCTCCTATATCTCTACTAAGAAAAAGTCAAAAAAAATTGGTTGCTCTATGCATGGGGAAATGCTTTACACATTAACGGCAGAAAATAACCAAAATAATATCAGACAGAGATCATCAACTAGACAAATATAGACAAATATATGACCTTTTGTATATATATATACGTATAACTCGAGTCAGACGCGGACCCAAGATTTAAGTACAACGGGCCACACTGTCAATGGCGACGCCAAAATTTTTACTAAGGGGAGTTAAAATATAAGTAAGTAAGCATGCGAAGAAATCAAGGGGAGTCAACATATAATATATATACATAAAAAATAAAAATATAACCTATCTGTGCAATGTAATTTTTTGACGAAGGAGTGTCACTTGACTTCCCTTGCTAATGAGTAGCTCCGCCATTGCACACTGTCTTTAAATATGTCAGTTACTGGTGATAAATTTTAGCATGCAACTCTTTAAAAACTTAACGATTATAATAACTTATGACAATAAGAGAGAGAGGAGTTTGTAATTTTTTATTTGCAAAGATAGGAGTTTGGAGTTTTTGATTTTGAGGGACTTGAAAAATAAAAATATTAATTAAGTTAATTATTACCTTCTTCGTATGTTTATTTCTTAATGTTTTAAATTCCTAGTCGACGATCGGAGTCTATAAAGACACAAATTATCTAAAATGGCGTATAATTAAAAGACGGCTAACTGTTTAAAGGGCACACGCGTCCATTTCTAAAAGAAGAAAAATTAGGTGCATTTGCATGACTTCATGTCATTTCTCTAGCTGCTAGTTGCTGCTATATCTTGGAATTCTAAGTCGTTTTTTCCATATGTCAGGGGATTGATACGTTTGTTTGGTTTGATTGGTATGTGGGCGAGGTGCATTGCATGTTGAAGTAGAGTTTGGGCTTTACTTATTTAGAACATTTTAAATGTATATATTTCTGGTGACCAAATCCCTTTTGGACTTGTGCACTTGATATATGTGTGGATATTTCTCTATCTTGGTTGTTGAAGGAATTGATTACACAAAAGATCATCAAATCTGTCTCCTTTATCTGTGAAATAAATATAATGACTCCATCATATTCCTTCTTTAACGCACTTAAAATCTTGCGATTTCGACACACACACACACAAACATTTGCAAAAGGTGACATACCATTACACGATAATCAATTGCAAAAGGATATATTGATTACTGCACCTTTTTCTTTAATAATGTACTGATTAAAGATTTTAATGAATAAAAGCACAGAAAATTCGTAAAACTTGAGTTAGTATAGCACAGAACATCACATTGCATGCAAATTCCATAATTAATAGTATGATCTTATGATATTTCAAAGGTAAAAGGACCAAAACATCAGAGCTAACGAGCAATAAAAGCGCAGGTAATCTCAGTTGGCGAATTGAACGTTAAGCATCCCTAACAGTACAAAAAAAAAGGGGTTCTGATGATATAATTACGTTCGAGCGCCCCTAATGAAGTTTTAAGGAAAAGGGCAATTACATAGAAATTACGGCGCGAAAAGGTAAACAAATGACAAATATAAGACAAATTGAAATATTTTAAAATTTAAACCCTTAGCCTATTTCAAATTCTTAAGATTACTACAACCTTCCCAAATATGAACAGGATGAGGTGATTGTGGGCGGGAGGGAGAGAGTGGAGGATAAATTCACGTAAATCCATAATGCTGCATGTATATGCTTCATACGTGCTTGGTTTTCCTGCAATATATATGGAGCTGCGTGTTCTTCTTTTGTATAGTTGTACTAATAATTGAGCAAGACCAAACAAAATTGTTAACTTCTATCCTACTCATGGTTACCTTTTAAAAAATACTCCCTTCATCAGTTTTTATTTGTCCACTGTACTAAAAAAATATGTCTAATTTACTTGTTATGTTTAGAAAACCAAGATATAATTTAATATTTTATATCCATTTTACCCTTATTATTAAGTACTACTAATCATTTTCAAACATATTATAATTAGGGGTACTATAGTAAAATTGTTATCTCATTAATTGTTTCTTAAGAAGCGTGTCAAGTCAAACATACACAAGTAAAGATAGACGGAGGAGTACAATGCAGGGGTGGAGCTAGCACATGACTTGTGAGTTCGGCCGAACCCAATAACTTTGGTCCAAATTTTGTATTTGTCTTAAGAAATTTATTGTATGTATAAATTATTAATTTAAACGAACTAGAATCTCGAACTCGCAAGTTTCAAATCCTGACTTCGCTTCTATTATACCATATATGAATTCACCGGCCTAAAATAGCGCCTAACCTTATGCATTGTGACGGCGTTTCGTCTTTACAAACAAATTGTTAGGGAAAAGAATCACTTAGTAAATCACTTTTTGTTGATTTATGGAAAAGAAAAAAGTACAAAATTCTAATGTCTAAGAAACACTTACATGTGTTTTATATGATTATCCAAGAGATCCATATACGGTTAAAATCGAACCCACCCGATTTTGCTATTTGATCGAGACCCAGAGGTTGCATCGAAGGACGACTTTGTAACGAAACAGACTACATCTCGAGGATAAGATATCGAGTCCAGCTTTGAGGTATTTACCAAGATCGAGGCTAGTAGCAATCGAAGCCAAATGGGACAGACATCGAGTAAGATCGAAGATAGCATGATAACGGAAAAGCGAGATATTCGTGACAGGTCGAGGATCATGGCAAAAATCTCGAAACAGATCCAATCACAAAAGACATACTCGCTAATCATGGGATTTTCTTATCTAATTAGAGCTATACTATAAATAGAATTTCTCTACTATATAAAGAGGAGTTCTAATAATTTGTAATCATAATCATTCACAGACATCAAAGCAATATAGTTCTTTTTCTCGCTTACATTATTGTTCATCAGCTTGTTTTATTTTCTGACTGTTCTTGCACCAATCAGTTTGAGAGTAATCCGACTCGGGGGTTGAGTTCTATTTACACACTGGTTTGCTTTACTTCTAATTCAATTCTGTTATTTATCTTCGTATTTATATATTAGTATTGAGTGAAATCACATATCCTTAAAATCATATTATAAGTTTAATTTTTATCTAATTTTTAGGGTAAACAGTTTGGCGCCACCGTGGGGCTAAGGATAATAGTGATTGCTTAATACTGATTCCGATAACACACACTACTTTACGCTTGTTCTTGTAAGTGTTTTTATTTTCAGGATAAAACATGTAAAACTCACAAACAACACCCACACATGGTGATAACGGCCTCAGATTTCACGGGGAAAATGACAATATAGCCGCCTCAGGGATCGATGTGCCTCAGGCTTACCTCGAGGGAGTACCAATTGCAAATCCCGTCGACGTCAGTTCACATGTCGCCCTAAATGCAAATTTGGGCGTTGATCCCGAAGGAGCGTACGCAGGGAAGGTCGACCTGGTGGTCGAGGTACGCAGGGCGAAGAGACGATGGAGTCAGCCTCAAATTAATATTTGAGATGCTAAAGGCTCAACAAGCCGTTATAGCACAACTACAAAATCAACATCGTGCACCTAGTGGGGTCGAATTTGAGCCTCCACCAGAAGTTGTTCACACGGTCGAACCTGTACCGAAGAGACCGAACGCCAATGAATACGGGACTGACCCTGCTATTATGAAAATGCTCGAGGAGCTCACTAAGCGGATTGAATCAGGAGAAAAGAAAATCAAGGCAAACAACAAAAAGGTAGAAACATACAACTCCCTGGTAGACCAAATACCGGGGGCACCACCGATTTTGAAAGGTATGGACTTGAAGAAGTTTGTGCAGAAGCCGTTCCCTCCAAGTGCGGATCTGAATCTCATTCCGAAGAAATTTCACATGCCGGAGATTCCGAAGTATAATGGAACCAGCAATCCTATTGGGCATGGAATCTCCAATACATGCGCAATAAAGGAATGACTTAGAAGATGATGAGACTGAATCTGTTCTACTGAAGAAATTTGGAGAAACTCTGTCGAAAGGGGAAATGATATGGTATCACAATCTGCCATCTAACTCCATCGATTTGTTCGCCATGCTTTCGGATTCGTTCGTGAAGATACACGCCGGAGAAATAAAGGTTGCGACTAGGAAGTCACAACTCTTTAAAGTAAGACAGAAGGACAACGAAATGTAAAGGGAATTTGTATCTCAATTCCAGATGGAACGCATGGAACTACCCACGGTCACGGATGATTGGGATGTTCAAGCCTTCACCCAAGGGTTGAATGAACGGAGTTCGGTAGCATCACGGCAGCTGAAGCAAAACTTAATTGAATATCCAGCAGTGACTTGGGCCGAGGTGCATAATCGGTACTAGTCAAAAATCAGGGTCGAGGATGATCAACTGGGGACCCCTTCCGGTTCCGCCTATCCAAACACGCCCGTTGGCAGAGTTCAAAGGGACATCGACAGAGAACCCCGATCGAATAGAGATTGGTATCAACCATACAATGCAGATCGGAGGAACAGCGACCCAGGACATAATCAAGTTCGAAATAATCGAAGGAATGATCAAGGACAGAGTTTTTGAGGACTTATGAGTAAAAGTGTCTTCGATAAACATGCTGATCCTACATAAGCGCCGCGATTATCAAAATACAACTTCAACATCGACACATCAGGTATTGTGTCAGCCATTGGGAGAATTAAAGATACTAGATGGCTCAGACCCCTGTAGACCAATCCATCTTAAAGAAACCCCAACCAGATATGCAAATACCATGGTACCTATGGTTATAGAACCAAAGACTGCATGCAACTAAGGGAGGAGGTGGCCCGTCTATTCAACAAGGGTCATCTTCGAGAATTTCTGAGCGATCGAGCTAAAAACCATTTCAGAGTCAGGGATGCAAATAGGAAAAATGAGTAGGAAGAGCCACAACACGTGATTCACATGATCGTTGGCGGGTTCGATATTCCACAAGGGCCTGTGTTCAAACACATTAAAGTATCAATCACCAGAGAAAAATGAACTCGGGACTATGTGCCAGAAGGCACTGTATCATTCAACGATGAGGAGGCAGATGGGATCTCACAACCTCACAATGATGCTTTGGTAATTTCTATCCTTCTGAATAAAATTCAGGTTAAAAGTGTTTTAATTGATCCAGGGGGATCATCCAATATTATTCGATCGAGAGTAGTGGAGTAGCTCGGCATACAAGACCAGATCGTACCCGCAGCTCAGGTTCTCAATGGTTTCAATGGCAAGTGAAACAACAAAGGGTGAGATCATCTTACCAGTAAACGTGGCTGGGACTATTCAAGAAACCAAGTTCCATGTGATCGAGGGCGATATGAGATACAATGCCCTGCTCGGAAGACCCTGGATTCATAATATGAGGGTAGTCCCTTCAACCCTTCACCAAATACTTAAATTCCAAACGCCAGATGGAGTAAAAATGGTGTATGGGGAACAACATGCTGCAAAAGAAATGTTCGCGGTCGATGAGGTGATACTTATATCGGCACTTTCGTCGACAAAAGGGTCGGAGCCCAAAGGAAAATAGGAAGCTAAATAGTAACCACAACCACCAGCCTCAACCCAGTCAGAGAAGTAGGGAACGGACGAGGACGATGACTACTGGATCCCTCGATCCTTCGTAATCCCCAAGGATTCCGATGCTACCAAATCGATAGTCGAAGAGCTGGAACAAATTATACTGATCGAGTACCTGCCTGAGCGAAAGGTATATCTAGGCACGGGGTTAACCCCCGAGCTCAGGTAAAAACTTATTAAATTTCTTATTGATAATATGGATTGTTTTTCTTGGTACCACTTAGATATGACAGGGATCATGCCGGAGATCACTACACATCGATTAAGCTTGGATCCGAAGTTCTGACTGGTTAAACAAAAGAGAAGGCCCCAGTCCGAGGTAGAACAAGCATTTATCAAGGACGAGGTAACCAAACTTCTCAAAATAGGATCCATACGGGAAGTAAAGTATTTTGAATGGTTAGCAAACGTGGTCGTAGTCCCTAAAAAAGGGAACAAACTTAGAATGCGCGTAGACTACAAAGATTTAAACAAAGCGTGTCCTAAAGACTCTTTTCCTCTGCAGAATATCGATCGAATGATCGATTCAACGGCCGGCCACAAGATCCTTAGTTTTCTCGACGCCTATTCCAGGTACAATCAAATTCAAATGAACCTGGAGGATCAGGAAAAGACTTCGTTCATCACTAAGTACGACACCTATTATTATAGCGTAATGCCATTTGGGCTAAAAAATGCTGGTGCTACTTACCAACGCCTATTAAATCGGATGTTCGAAGAACAAATAGGTAAATCAATAGAGGTCTATATTGACGATATGCTAGTTAATTCCCTGCGCGTAGAGGACCATTTAAAACATTTGCAGGAAACCTTCAATATACTAAGAAAATACAACATGAAGCTCAATCCGGAGAAATGTACATTCGGGGTCGGATTGGGCAAGCTCCTCGGCTTATGGTGTCAAATCGAGGGATCGAGATCAACCCTGATAAAATCAAGGCAATCAAACACATTGTTGGTTGATTTCCCAGTGCACACGCAAGTGTACGTGGTCGACAAGTAATATAGGAAT